>NQII01003640.1:195871-212372 GCA_002778355.1 Clitarchus hookeri | reverse complement strand
ACCGTAAAAGGAAGAAGAAGAGGAGGGAAGGAAGAGGCAGCAAACGACGGATGGCTTACGCTGCTTGAAAAGAGGGGATCCTGGAAGAGTCCATGGAAATACAATGGAAGTGTTTCAAACAACAAGAACATGTTGGCGTAGAAGGCCTATATGCCTTTATACTCTTTAGCTACCTGTTATTCAAAGGTAAATACGGGAATACACTTTAAACACCACATTAAAATTTTATTTCTCTAATTTTCTATATTTCATTACCAGCAACATGTATTTTAGCCAATTCTACCTAATTTTAGCCTTTTATTTTACTACAGTTAATCAGATTTTATCAGCCATCATTTCCCAATTTACCAACGACAATAAAACATCGCACGTCGCATTTCTAAACAGGGATGCCATTACTACACTCCAATATGACAATGGGGGTAAATGTGGAATATTCTAACAATATGTCTGAAATGATTATTGGTCAGGATTGTTTATACAATAAAAGGATATANGGGTAAATGTGGAATATTCTAACAATATGTCTGAAATGATTATTGGTCAGGATTGTTTATACAATAAAAGGATATAATCTCCTTGCTTCCAAATTTAATTTTAATTCATTCCATATTGCGGTTAATATTTGAAGTAATTTGGTTTAATCGCAATTATTGGATTTTCAGTAAAGCGTAGCAATATTATAATATTTAATTTACACGAACTAAGTTAATTATTCTCTAAAACGCAAACACTTTAAATACAATTTCTGTGATCCATTTTGGAAGTTAACAAACGCATACATAATTTAATAACGAAGTTGGACACTTAAAAAAAACTCTGTTTAACAGTGAGCTATTTAAATGTTAGTTTTGGCCATTATTATATACGCCCATTCATATATAAAACATGTTGTATTCGATTTGTTGTTCTTATCCTGTATGCCAATATTTCTCAATAAACTGATATTTTTTTTAAAAATTATAATTGGTCAAAGGCAATGAAGGAATATGGGGGTAAACACGTAACTTCTGCCGATTTATTATATGAGATGCAAAATCTCTTTGATAATATAATTTCAAAGACTGTGGTCTGCAAATGAATTTCCTTAGAACTAAAGGTCTGAAACCACATTTTAATTTGAGTGAATCAATATATTCCACTGTTTTACATTCCGTAAATATATGGAAATTTTTAACACTATAAATATTACTCGAGTAGGTTTTCCAAAGTGTCGAAGGAGTATAGACACAGAGGCAATGTTAATGATAGGCCTCGCAGCAGCCGTCCTCATGTTGGAATGAAACTCCAGGATCGGCATCTGGCAAATAAATGCCAAGGCTTTTAGAACAGTCGTACGACTGGTCCAGCGTCACACAGGTTCGTTTCTTCGACGCAACTATGCCCCGAGAACTGCATGCGGTCGGATTCAGTTCTAAAGGACTTACTGGAAACTTCGAACATTTCCGAGATAACCGTGATCATTGAAGAAACCAGGGCCTTACTTGATCAGTGCTGTGCCGTTGACAAACTGAGGAACGTGAACTCCAGTCAAGTCACTCGGATCGTTCTGAAACCTGACACCAGAATCGCAATTTTACGGAGGACTTTTGGATGACTCCAGCAATAGGGTCGTATTCAGGAAGTTTATCCATTTTATAGCGAAACTGTAATGTTCTGAGCTGGAATAATAGCAGGATGAAGGATCCTTCTGATCGCACACCATGAAAATCTGACTTACCTCGATAATTTCAAGAGATTCAAGACACCGTTGTTGATATTGTTTTCTTTTGACTACGCTTATTTTCGTCTTTTGTTTACTGCACTTATATGTTGGTCTCATTGAGAAATCATATTTTCTTATATTTATTCTCAAGCCCCTGTCACACTGTCAAATATACCCATTCAACTAAATTTNTAGGGTCGTATTCAGGAAGTTTATCCATTTTATAGCGAAACTGTAATGTTCTGAGCTGGAATAATAGCAGGATGAATGATCCTTCTGATCGCACACCATGAAAATCTGACTTACCTCGATAATTTCAAGAGATTCAAGACACCGTTGTTGNTGATCCTTCTGATCGCACACCATGAAAATCTGACTTACCTCGATAATTTCAAGAGATTCAAGACACCGTTGTTGTTATTGTTTTCTTTTGATTACGCTTATTTTTGTCTTGTGTTTACTGCACTTATATGTTGGTGTCGTTGAGAAATCATATTTTCTTATATTTATTCTCAAGCCCCTGTCACACTGTCAAATATACCCATTCAACTAAATTTGNTTGAGAAATCATATTTTCTTATATTTATTCTCAAGCCCCTGTCACACTGTCAAATATACCCATTCAACTAAATTTGATAAAGAAAATTGATTGCAAAATACGTTCATGAAAATTTTTCTTTCCAACAAATGATATCAAATAATCTTGAATGTGTTTGAAAATGTGCCACACTGTAAAATTTGTTTGCTGGAAAGAATATAATTTGAAATATAATTTCAAAATGTTTTCCATAGGAAGAAATGTAAGAAACGTTGTAACTTATTTTCGCTTCTTTACGAAATTCAAATTTTATTTGTCACAGATTTTCCCTACAAAATGAAATTAAATGAATCCGATGTTCGTAATAATAAGCGCAATATTCACATAGCTTAAAATAGCCTTAAATAACTTAATGTCTACAGACGTGCTTTCGGGGACCATGTCCTTCTAGTAGATGTCAATGCGAAACCTCGCCACGCTACGGTGGAGCACTAGTTTAGTCAACTTTATATCAGCTTAATAGACTTGCCCCCACCCACAGATAGTAGTGCAATCGCGCATGCATGGAACAAGCTGAAAGTGGGCTTCTCAAAACACCAAACCTTACTCACTACTATTCGGGAGCTTACGTGCGCTGCCTTAGAGAAGTGGGACCGTTTACCATCAAGAGTGACGTTTTGGTCTAGCATTACGAATTCCTGATAGAGAAGAAGTACTATTCTGTGCATGAGGATAGCATAATTAACTCTACAGCATTCGATACGAAGGGGATCACTCCAAAGATATAAATGCTCTGGTGAGAAGTGTAGTAGAGACATTTTGTGTGTATCATTAGCGAGAAACGTTAGATTTTGTGTTTTATTATTTTTTACCTTTTTTCACTAATAATACACAAACATGACCAAGTGTATTAGTATGCGTCAACGTAGTCAAATCTACTTCACTACAAGCACTTTTTGAGGTAATAAGAACAGATATTACAGAATACGACAGAAGTTGCCTACGCTAATTGTAACAAACACACACGCACATAAATTTTACTCAAACACATGTCGAGCAATTAAGGATGTACGCGCAAGTGTTACATTTAGTCAAAATAAATATAAATAACGCTGTTTACAAAATCGAAAATTTCTCGTAATAACTTGCTCGTCGTGTTTTATTTTGTAGTACACAACCTACAATTCAACGCACACTACAGAGTTATAAAATGTTCTTCTCTAATAAGTACTCAAGTGTTATGGAAATGGATGGGGTAACTCTTACTGCGAAGTTGCTACTTAAAAATAGGTGCCAATATGTATTACACACTAGCTGTGCTCGCGGCTCCACTCACCTGGACTACAGCCACGGGCACAGATTAATATTACGTATTTATTTATTGAGAAATAACTTTTAACCGCGGCTTCGCTCGCGTAGTTATAGTTAAAAAAACTTATAGGGAGAAATGACGGTATTCGTTAATAGAATGACACTGATCATAAACACCGAACAGAGCACTAACGATGCCATTTTTGGTGCTATAATCGCTCATTAACATAGCCACTGGTCGTTATTTATATTTCTTTGTAGATCTGGGTAAACGCTAGCAATCAGTTCCGTATCACTCTGCACCAAATTAATAAAATCCCCCGTTGGTGACACACAGCCCTCTGCATCTGTTTCTAATCGCCCATCTCCAATTTTTAATAGCGTATCAGCATAATGTCCTCTATCAATCATTATAGAGGTGCACTCTCATATTTGTCGTCAAACTGAATTTCATGACATTTGCCCATAAGCCTGACGACTTGAGACAGGCTTTGATTTCATCTGCGGGTGTGCCCATCTGAATCACCGGTAGAGTTTGGCGGAAGTCATCAGCCGGTAATAGAACCATTCCTCCCATAATGTCTGTATTGTTTCGTATATCCTGTAAAGTTCGGTTTACGGCCACTGTCGCTTTTTTGGTGTGGTATTATGCTTTCGTCCCACACTAACAACTTAGATTGACGCAGCATTGTACCCCGAGTGCTATTTTTACAAATTGATTTTTCCTGAGGGAATGTTTTGGGATAAAAAGTAGCCTATGTCGCTTCCCGGCCCTCCAATTATTTCTGTGCAAAAAAACCACGCCTATCCCTTTGCTCCGTTCCGACGTGAAAGAAGGACAAACAAACGAACAAACACACTTTTGCATTTATAATATTAAGTTAGCATTTTCTTCTTTATCAGCGTCTACAAGAACAGCAAGTATAAAACCACCTTTAAAATTAAAGAAAATAGAAAATAATTTATATTCCGTAGAATATGTGTATTACAATGTTTCAATTGGAAACACGAAAACATATCTCCTAACAGCTTATCGTTGCATATGGCTGTTAAAAAATTTTCTTAGATATATAAAAAGTGTTCTTGAATAATGCCAACCCTATATTTGTGGGCTTTTGTGTCGCAACTCCATCATATATTGAAGCACAGATAAGAATAATATCTGTGAACGCTTATCATTCCATTACCGTGATTATTTCAATTTAGTTCACCAGGTTGTCGATTCACGTTGTTTCAAAAGGTACCATCGGTTTTCGTATAACCTAAATATCTGTGAGATATGAGCCGAAATGTCTGAATATGAATTTTTTGGGAACCTAAAATGAAGACATGATTAAGAATTATATATTGGGGTATTCTCATTATTGTAAAATAAAACATGCCGAAGAAATATATATATATATATATATATATATTTCACGAGGAAACGTTGTCCAGTTTGTTGTGTTACAATGCAGTTTCTGAAAAAGTTATAATGTGATGTTTGAAATTCTGCCACATTAGGTAAAGCATTATAGTTTAACAGTTCTATACGTGTTGAGATGTTAATGTATGCCATCCAGACATGAGCGGAATCCCTAGGACAAACCAAACAGGGAAACATATACGACTTTGGGGCTACAGTAGTTTCGGAGAGTTGTAGACGTTTCATAAAGTGGAAAGGAGAAATGTGTTATGCAAAGATAAATTGGAAATTACTTAAGACCAAGCAACAATAAATATGTACCCAACATGCACATTTCAATAAAATAAAGGTTACATTTCTGTTATCTGCATAACCCGACCGTTACCTTAAAACCACATATTAAGTTAGAAAGCATATAAGTGGTCGCCTGGGAGGTAAGCAACCCGTATATCTGCCATGTAAAGCGGTTCAACTGTTGCGTTGCGGCTAAAACATGATCAAGGTTGTCTTTTGACACGTCATGCATGACAATGATATAAGCCGCGTAACTCCCAGGCGACCACTACTATACTTTCCAACTAAACACGTTATTCAGAAAATACGATCGGAATTAATCGATGGTCACCAACGCGACATTTTGTATGATTTTTGCTTATTGGTTAAATTGCTTCAAACGGATGGTTCCATAGTTCTAAGAAATAGGAGGGTGCTAACATCAATTTTATTTATGAAGGAGTGTACTATACGTAACACCGTTCTCTGTGGTTACCTTTCTTGTGCTCATTTGTCTGTATGCTACTTTTATTTGATTAATCGCAAGTAATTCCCAATTTATCGTTGCATAACCAATTTCCGCTTTCCACTTTCAGAGACGTCCGAAATCAGAGTGGAAACTAAGTCATATATACGTTTACCTGTTTGTTTGTCGTAAGGATTCCATTCACGCCGGAGTAAGCATACGTTAACCACTCACCTTGTATCTGTGCCAAGTCCCATGTGGAATATGCAAAGGTGAAAAAAATAGAAGTAAGGGGAGACATGTGTTAAGTGTGATTACAGTGGCTTGTGCTGTTAAATAATGGCAGGCTGGTAAGTTTTACTGGTGACGAGGTGGATAAAACTGCCAGTAAGATTTATGCCATACGAGTACTATACACGGGAAAATACGAAGAAGAGAAGGGAACAGGCCTAATACAGAGATGTCAGAAATACCTGTTAACAGTGTTTTTAAAATGAATGTGAAAAAGAAAGGTGGCAAAATCATGAATTAAAAAATTTACATCGCCAAGTATTTAAACTTAGGGAGACAAGGTTGAGAAGTGACAAGGAGTTAAGAATATATGTTTATATTTACATACAGTATATTTGTGATATTTCAAAGTAGATTTGGGTTAAAATACTAAATAAAATTAATGTAGACCAACCATTTCCAAAATGTTGACAAACGAATATTAAGAAGTTACTTCAGCTTTGAAAAAATAAAAAAGAAAATCATGAAGATTTTTTACGATAATTTCCTACAGCAAATTTTAAACCCGTGGCTTGAATGGTTCGTAAATTGCGTCACTCGAAAACAGGAAATACGGAAACATACCCATTTTCTCTCTTTGTCTAATTATAAAAGTCGTGAGGGGAGGCACAAAATAGGAGAAGTTTTAAGTAAAGGTTGGGAAAAAATATCAATTTCGCTTTCGAGTACCTACCTCTTTTGAAAAATATTTTACTTGCTGTTTAAAATGGGATAGTAGCTCTTGTAAAATACCCCCGTCTTCGATTGGTGGTTTAAAGCCTAATTCAGAAAGTACGGGTAGATATATACATACACACAAATATGCAGACCACTCATATATAAATCCATGTGGTGCAACACCCACTTCACACCGTCTGTGATATATGTTCCGTACCTATCATCACTGTGCTTCCTAATTTAGCACATTACTAATATATGCCCAAAAACACGAATATATGATTAAAACAATAAAAAATATGTTTCGTTCAGTTTAAAACGTTATTTCAGTGTATGCAATAATATTTTTGGATAAGAGTAACAAAAAGAATAAATCAAGTACAATTATATAGTTTTATGAAACTGACAGGTTTTGAAGTGATTGAAGACAGCTGCTGAAACTCCAGTTTCTAGATATAGAACACAACCAGTAATAATTTTACCACGACATGTCTGATATCAGTTTCCAAATTATATCTTCGTGAGGAATATACCGCCGAGTTTTGTCAACATTTTTCAGATATGATTTGTGCAAATATTTTATATCCGTCAAAAATGTTTACTTGCACACGGTGGGAATCACAACAAAAAGGCTTTCTGTCATTTTGCCGCGGCTTCCATTAACAGTAAATAATCACGCCACTCTATATTCTGTATTTCTAAATATGCAAACTATGTGCCCACAGCTCCACGCATGACATTCTAAAGCATATTCACGAAGATCGAATTTGGAGTGTAAGCGCGGTAGGTGATATTAATAAAATTTTTTCTGGTAGTTTTATGACTACACAGCATACTTCTAAAAGTTTTCAATTAATTTCACAGTTGTTTGTTGGCCACAATTTTTATCTATTTAGACGTAGAATTTAACGTGGGGTTTCAAATTGCTTGACTTTAGGTGATAAATTACAACATTTCGGAATTGAATATGCATTTTACGTCACAAACATTTTTCGGTTTCTTTGAGAGACGCCACTTGACGCTCAAGGTCGGTCTCAGAAACATGTACCAGCCCGGGTGATTACAAAAGGATATAGCTGAACGCACATGACTGCAACCTAGAGCGTTAAACAGACCACGATCAAAATTTGTATTTTAAATAGTTCATACATGGGAAGGGTGTGTGTACAGAATCGATTTTTATGAACACAAAATATTTCTTTGCAACAGACTTCATAAATATTCGTAATCGAATTTAAATCATGATCAAGTTTAAAACATGAGATAAAATTGAACATTCCTCATTTATAAGGAACTGCACTAGTTTTTGCCTAAGATGTGAATGTAAAATTCTTACTTTTGTTTAATTTATTTGATTTGCCTTTTATTATTTCTCGAAAAACTGAAGTGAAAAACCGGGAAGTATGTGGAAAACAAGCCCTTGCCTTTTCAAACGTCACTCGCTCTTTCCTACAGACGCAGCAGTAACTTTAATGCCAAGCAGAGAGCTTTGACGAAACACGTAAAAGCTGCTCACGTACAAAATAAAGACTTTTCTAGCTATCTTCGTAAGTAAACGTAGTTAATACGAACAGTGAAACTGCACATTAAAACGCATACCAGCGGCATCGAGTAAATTGTGTGAAGTAAGAAAAAATTAGATAAAAATTGTGCTATGTTTTCGTCGGTAGGAATAAGTGCATGTTTTGAAAGATAGGCATACCTTAAGTATTGAAACCAACTACCCTTTCAACTCTCTACCCCTCCCAACGTGCCCTGCCCTCGGCCGGCTAACTCAGAACGTGCCATAATGAAGACCCAATCGCGAGGTTTATAGATAAGATTGTGGATCGGAACTTCCCCGCTTTTATGCCGTAATGTTACCTCAGTGTGACTTACAAACTGAAATAACTTATATATACTTCTATAGCCTATCACGCACGAGGAAAGATTGTCGGCTAGCTGTTTTTGAAATTGTTTCTGAGTGTTTCCCAAAATATTTATGTTGTCCAAAAATACATGGGGCTTCATTTGGATAACATATGGAAATCGAGTTACTGGAAATATTTTTCGCCAACCCTGACGACACATTGTTTCGCTTCCAGGTTCGTTTGTTTTATATTTGGAAACACATTAAACTTTTTTAGGGTTAATCACTGCTCTCTTTTAACACCATAATTTTTTCATTCTCTCTGCGAAATTGCATATGAAACCCCTTTGATTTTTTTTTTCAATTGACGCACTCAAACAAGATGTTTAATTTGTTCAGAAATCACACCCTTAAAAGTGTATCCGAATTGAATAATTTCAATAAATTAACGATTTTCCTGGTATCCTGGACATGACAAATTGCATTCGGTCAGGAAACTTAATTCGCTCTCTTTGATCAACATAATGATACTCGACACATTTGCCCAACACATAACTTTTTATCTAAGAAAAACAGAGAGACATCTCGAAAACCGGGAAAGCATGTCGGCAAACAGTGTTTCTTGAAAATGCTTCCAACTACGTGTTACGTTGCGTAGACAGCCATGGATTACCCGAGTCCACGACTTGAACGTGAAATACGTGAAAACGGATAAGTATACTGCCGAGATTGGAACCTTAACTTTCAGCACGAGTGTCAGACATGATACCGAATGTCGAAAGCAACCCGACACGTGACTTTCTCTGAACGCTCTACCAGCTGGGGGAAAAAGTTGCAGATTCCGGTATTTCCCTAGGCCAATTGACGATACGAGGTTTTCTATTCTTAAGTTTACAATAATTTTTTTGTCTATTATTTGAAATTTATTAACTCTTTTGCTAATTGATCGTTTGAACGATTATTGACACGCGTGGTTGCAAACACTGCGATGAAGTCTTAGTCAGCCTGTAGGTTTCTATCAAACTGTGTGCCTACAAACGGGATCAGATCTCAGTTCCCGAAACGTTGCACCTGTTGTTGAAGGAAGCGTGCTATTTTTGTATGTATTATCATCGTTTTTCCGTCTTCATTTACATCGGTTCCAGCCAATGTGCTCTTTTGTGTTGTATTCGTTGTAAGTCCATTTTTTTGTAATATTCTTCATTCTGTTTGGCCACGAAGTTCAGGTTGTGTTTTTTTTTTTTTTTTTTTTTTGTGTGTCATCTTACTGCATTCCTATTCAGAATTATATTTGTGCTATATTTCGTTTGTGTTGTATAGTTATACTATACGTATTTTCTGTGTTGTGATCGCACTTACTTGCAATAGCCAAACATTTGAAAATTAAAGAATGGCCTTCCAGCACGAAGAACACCACATTGCCAATGGTTTGAGAATACATTTTTGGGGAAAAGCGACATATGCCTAGGAGTCTTGTAAGAATACTTGATTTTTATTTCGAACAGTCGATGATACTGAGATTTTATCTGTGCCCTTTCCAATAGGCCTCTTTTCCTACCTTACGGAATACCTTTTTGTACACATAGGACATAAGACATCCTAAGAAAGTATGCCTCATTTCTACGGGGAAAAAAACCAGCGATACGTATGCAGTACTTGTTAATAGACTCCAGCCGAATGTTATGTATCCAAATTTAATGCAACAAGTGCATTTCAAATATTTCAGGAGCATTCATATCTTCTGTGTACAGACCTTTTGAAATACGGCAATAAAGCAAGGTGAGTTTAGTTTCTTCCCCGTCATTCTGGAAGTTGATGTTAACCAGTAAACGCATTAATTGGACTTGCGGTTTGGAGTCTTCTGAGATCGAGAGCTCTTGTCTTATAAGCCTGTTCAAGCAAAACAGTTCTACTTAGATAATATTTTATATCGTAATTTTATAAGGGCCAAGCTGTAAGTACCTTTACTCGCCATTGACTTTTTTCTACGTATGCACTTTGCTGGATCATCTGCAAACCATTATCAATAGTGATTATCTATCCTCGATGGATAAAAAATTTACATGATAAAATATATAAGACAAACGATTGTCCCACAAACTAGAATACAAAAAAATTTAACTAAAACACTAAAGCCGCATAATTGTCACTTCAATGTGTTAACGTACTGTTTTAAAACAAGGAACAGTAATGTTTTTACTCAATCCCGATTAGTGATCTGAAAACAATCCGATGTCGTATAATTACTTATGGACGGTTGTTTTAACAATTGCACAGCCTCTGTTGTCATCGTTCCCGAATGTTTAGTCTGAGGAGGCGCGCGTTTACTTGCTGTTAATAGAACAGATGTTATGAGAAGTCTATGAATTAAATTCATGCTTGTTTCAACTCTTGATGTTTTTCTTGTAAACAATTCTCAATATTTCCTATTATCTTCATTGCGTGCTTTCTGTGGTTCTTCTCAAAGCGGACCTATCGGAAAAAAAATCGGCGACTATGATATCCCTATCATGGAATAACGCTTTATGTACATAGCGTACCAACAATAGTCTCTCAAGTACAACTCTTAAGTACACAGAGTGTACTCAGCGAATTTGTCAAGATATACCGAAAAACCACTATTCAGGCATTCTAACATCACACGAAATCTCTTTATATTTTCAANGCGAATTTGTCAAGATATACCGAAAAACCACTATTCAGGCATTCTAACATCACACGAAATCTCTTTATATTTTCAATATTGACTCCAGTCATATCGGAAGATATTTCAGCATTCCTTAAAATCTTCCTTGAGGTATTGCCATCATTCGTGTTTCCATTCGTGTTTTTCGGCTAATCTACCAACAAACCCAGGGTACTGCGGAACAGTTCCTGAACAAATTTCTTCCATTCTGCTACCTTTGTTTTATTTTCTGAACCTCGAAGTGGCCACGCCTTAATATCTAGTCTGTATGAAATATGGAGTAGTCATTCACAGAAACGTATCCAGGCATAAAGGGGTGACAGTCCAAATGTTAAAAAGTGTAGGATGCTGGTAGTGATTTGGGCATCTCGACCAATGAAGTCTATGTCATTAGCAAAACAGGAAGCATATCACATGAAGAAGAAATTGATGGCGAGAAACCTAAGTTGGGTAATATCCACTCAATTTTAACGCAACTGGCATTGATTTACGTAGTGTAAAAGCCAGCCGAGATGATCCGCCTTTCACGCCAGCTGTTGTCAAACTAAACCTCTCAGCTGACCCCCAAAACTGCCTGTTATATACATGTTTGCCAGCCCTATGACATCATGTTGACATTGAACCAATCATATTACACAAATAAGACATTGTGCAGACATTGACCAGCCAATAACCGATTTGTCACGTCATTACAGCTGGCAAATTTAATGCAAGCATTCAGACATCACTTGCGGAAGTCACTCTGCAGGAGTCAGTCTTTCCATTATTTTTTTTTCACCAATATCGCAATCTTTCCATCAATTTTTCACAATCTTTCCATCTATCAGCACCGTAATGAGCTCCACAATCGGTCCAAAATCGCTCCACATACTCCACAATCAGAGGTCATTTGGAGGTTATTTGCGGAGCAGGAGTGGTCATTTAGGTGTCATGTGGAGCAAAAGGGGTCATTTAGGTGTCATTTACAGAGCAGAGAGAGGTGTTTCAGGGATCATTTGCGAAGCAGGAGTTGTTATTTAGAGGGCAAGCGGGTCATTAAGGGGTTAATGGTGGTCATTTAGATGTCATTAAGGGGTCATTTAAGGATCAGTCTTGTGAGGGGTCAGTCTGGCAGAAGTCAGTTATCTGCTTTAAGTGTCACCATGAGTTAAACCTGAGCGAGGAACTTATCTGGAATAAACTGTTGAAGATATAACTGCATGGTTATGTGATCAAGGATCTCTATAGATATGTCTGGTTGAATGGAGGCATAAAACTTAATAAAAATTATATCACAGATTAAATATGTCCGTAAGAATAAATATTTATGGAACAATATCTTGGCCATGTAGATACACAAGTTGCTACTGTGGAAAGTAATTCGGTTTATTTTTTTGTGAAGATGGCAAAATACAATGATGGTACGAGTTCTACTATAGAGCGTACCTTTATGGATTACCTTCACCCACTGCTGGAAAATTACGTGGACAACAGTGTTGTTACTGTGGAGAGATCTTCAGAAAAAGCTGCCATTTTCGGCTACATAAGAAAACCGCCTATAAAAAAGGGAATATTTTGCGCGATGAAGCATTACGACAATGGCTGCACACATCTCACGCAAGGTGATAAATTGAAGAACAACATCCAGAACTGCAAGGATTCATCTATTGAGAGCCGGCAAGTGATGCCATCAATACATCTGACTGATTCGTTAGGCGGGTATGACGAGACAGTTAATACCAATGACGGAATGAAAGACCTACGAGGCACGGTAGAGTGGGTGGATCGTGAGGGGGGACGAAACTATGGCGATTTATTGGGTAGTCTAGAGTCGGGTGGTGGGTTGGTCGCTTGCGTGGATGATGATGGTGGCTGAGCTATAGTAAGTAAATTGCGAGGGAAGTGTAGTGGCGAGATGTATGATGGCGTGGGGCATGTGTGGGGTGGGAGGTATGTGTGTTATGTTATGTCAATAATTCGCTTTGTAGATCGGAAGATTTATTTGCTCTATAGACAATGAAATATAGACATTGGGGCTCGGTCGGCTGCTGAAATATGTTCGCCGGTGTTTATAATTAATAATTTTTTTTTCTTGATGTTAAGTTTGACATTATTGAGGCAAAGTTCAAGGCGACTGCATCCAATCTATGTGTCGGAGTCAGTGATGTAATATGTCCTTAAACATTTATTAGTTTCTTTAGATTGTTACACATTTATCTCGATTTTCAGTTTTCTAGTTCATTGAGGCCAAGATAGTCAAAACCAACATGGTGGTCAAGCCATTTGATGTAAGATCTTTCAAAATTTTTAGAAAATTTTTTTCCTAATTTTTGTTTTTGATATTTTATAATATTAAAAGTGAGAAGGGTTAGGGGTTGATGGTAAGGGTGTGTGGGATTGTGCTGGGGGAGGGCTGGGTATGATTATCATATGTACCCGATATTTAGGATTTTTGTTTTTTAGATTTTTTATTTTATTATAATTGTTTGGGGCGGGATGTTGAGAGGGAGGGAGGTGAAGGTGGTGGGATGAGGAATAATAATGTGTTACATGTTCTTCGTAAATTTTTTTTTCTATTTTTATCAATGTTTTATAATAATTGCCTTGGTGGGTGTGGAGAGATGGTGAGGAAATGTGGAGGAGAGTTGAGCATGGGTTAGGGTAGAGTCATGTTATATGTTGCTCGATTTTTCTTGATTTTATAATAATTGCTTAGGGCGTCGAGATGAGAAATTAAGGGCGGTAAGGTGAGGGTGTTGGGATGAGCAATGGGTAGGGTAGTGTAACGGTGTATGTTCTTCGATCTTTTACATGTTGTTTTAATGTTTTACTACTTTTGATATTAATTTCTATGGGGTATGGTTGCGAAGGGTGTGAGGCGAGGGTGAAGTATGGTTGTGTGAAGGTAGGGGAGGTGGAAGGGTGTATGGAAGGGGCAGGTGCAGGATGAAGATTGGAGGAGGGGGCATGTCCTCTGATCCTCCCTGATCCGCTGGACCAGGCTCGGAACCTAGAATCCTCTTTCCTCATTCTTCCATTTTTTTGGAAATTTTCTTGTGATATATGTGATTTTTGGTATAATAATTCATTTCTGAAGTGATATTTGGGGTAAAATAAGTGATTTGGTCGGTAAAATGGCCACCGGTTGACCAGAATGACAGAGCAGGAGGTGACGTCATCCAAAATGGCGGATGACTCATGGTTCCTGACGCATGATGCATGCGCCAAAACGAAGCTAACTACACTACTGTCAGAATAAATTGTGTAGTAATATCTGTTTTGAGATATTTCTTGTGGTAGTACAAGGCTTCTTTATGCACGTCCCATTTTATTTAATGCAGTTTACCGGTATGCATAATTAAGATATCATATATTCATGGTGCTTTTTTTTAAGCCATCCATGTAGAAATAAATAGTTTGAAGAAGTTTAATTTCAGTTTGTTGGCCGAAATCGGAAACTAACTATGAGAGCCAGCAGGGCGAGTACGTGTTGCGGTCGCTTTCTGAAAACCCGGCAGGCAGCTGTCGTCGGCTCAGCGGTCGTCGTGTCGACTGTGATAATCCCGTTGTTCTCCGTAACTTCTCGCCCCTTCATTGGTTGCAAGGGGAGTTGCGTGCGCTGCCTCGTTCGTGCGTCCCCGGCAAGCCCTCGTAGATGCATCGCTCCGATACAGCCCATAAACCGGTCGCAGCGCCGCTGCGCTATCGCCCATCGAGGCGCGCTCCCGCTCCTTGCTTTCGTTAAGGGTGCTGTCCACAGAAGAAAAAAAACTCATTACCACGTGCTCCTTCGAGTGCAGCGGGAAGTGGACGAGATTTGGGTGGCTCTCGACATCGGGGTGTTCAGAGCCGACGAGGGTGAAGCGAGGTGAGCGAAGAGCAGCGCCGGAATGCAAGGGATGGTGAGATGGGAGATCCCCGAGAAAACCCGCCGACCAGCGGCATCGCCCAGCACGTTTCCCGCATGCGAAAATCCGGGAGCAACACTTCCGGGAATCAGACTTGGCTCGCCCAGGTGGGAAGCGAGTAACATAACCGCTACAACACCACAGCCCTTACATTCCTTCCATATGCTGTTGAATCTTGTAAACATAGCAAAAGAGTACTATTTTCTCCCGTGTAAAAACTGTATTCCAAATTTTTTACATAGAAGTTTTTCGATATTACAATTTTAGTGTTTTCGGAAGATAATTCGCATTGAAATAAGATACCGCTTGTTACTTCCACAAATCTCCCAAATGACGCAATAAAATATTTTCGTAATTAAAAAAGGAAAATGCTCGAAATAAGAGAATAGTGCAAATTTTTTATTTTTAGCAGTCTATTAAATTTATATTATTTTGTAAAACTAGTTTTGCTAAGCATAACATAAACATATGTTAAGACATCGCCTTTCAGGCACCATTGTTACATTTTCTGCAAATTGTTTTGTTAGTTTTATGCGTACTCCCGAGAAACATTAAAATTGTGATTTCGACGCACTATTATACAAAATCTATGCATTCCTAAATTGTTTTATGCGACGACTAAATACTCATAAATAATGTTTACAAGTTGAATGGTGTTTCGCATAAGTTTAAAATAAGAAAATATTTGGTGGCTAGCATTCTTAAGGCGAGTCGTGCATTCAAGAAGGAAAAAAAAGGGGGGGATTAGGGTGCTCCTTCCCCTCCTTCGAGTTTTATTTTACCCTGAATAGAATGAAATAATTTTTAAAACATATTTTTTTTAAAAATGCAGTATTAATACAAACTGTATATTTAGCATGGCAAAAATAAATTTTTAAAAGTGTTTAAATAGCCTCTTCAACAAATTTATATCTAGCATTACAGCTTAACGCTTTCTGGTAAACAAAGGGTTTGATCGAAAGACACTGTGTACACCCCATTCGCCTCCCAAAGAACAACCTTCTTAATACGTGACTATATCCGTCACTGGTTAAGGCGGTCGTATACTTGGAGCTGTTACGGCGTTTGAGGCTGAGAAGCGTGGGCGCGTTAAGGGTGACCCTGCCATGTGTATCAAGTGTGCCATCGCCATTACGCGCAAGGCTCTGAACTGGCGTATAGTATTGGCTTCGTCTAACTACGTAACTTTCAACGGTGACCCCTATGATGTAATAAATGCGAAGTGAGAATAGCAAAGTTCAACTCAGGCTCCAATTTTGGTTTAACTCGCGTTCTGGTAGTGGTTTCTAAGATACAGCAGTTTATATAATACTTTTTAAACGATGGGAGAGGGCACGAAAAAAAAATTCATAGCATGCGTGATATCTCTATCTTGTGTACCGTGTGTTTTATTTTCGAAGGTAAACATATTGATGACAAAAACGTTTTTTGAA
>NQII01003640.1:159113-195812 GCA_002778355.1 Clitarchus hookeri | reverse complement strand
TACACCAAAACATTCCTCAGTCAACATAAGAACCGATCCCCTGCGCTCTTCGGTAACGGCAGTGACCCCAAGAAAATACGCAAAAGGCGGTCAGAACCGGAAGTTGACTCTGTCATAACCAGCGCCTTGCACGGCACGTTTCCCGGTCGACGCCTGAGATTGTGTTCCGGAACGGCTGAACCAAGCGAGGTGTATCTGGGTATGTATCGTAAGGTGCCTAAGGCGTTTAACAATTTCATTTATTGCTCGTGTGGATAGGCAGGTAGGGCTTGATGACTTGTTCACAGCGATGTCGTTAGAGCCGGAGCAAGATGCTCAGAGAAGTAAGAATGGATAGTGAATCAGTCTATAGCAAGAACGTATCCCATATTTTGCTTGGAGTCATTTCAGGAAACCATAGAAAACCTAAATAACGCTGGCGGGATCTCGATTCGAACTTACATCCTCCCGAATGTGAGTCAAAATATTTACAACTGCGCTGCTTTTATCGGTAACACTCATTTAGGATTTCCATTTGAAAGAATCAGGAAAAATTCTCCTCTATGGCATTTTTTTAACGTCTAAGATAACTTGATGCTACAATGTATCTACAGGTTGAGTATAAAATAATACCCCAACGTTGAAGGTCTATAATATCAAAACCAAACTACCTACAACCTTGATTGGGCAATCAAATGAACCGTGAAACCGTGAAGTTAGTTTGCCATACATTCATAAATGTTCAATGTGACCACCAGGAGCAGCCCGAACCACATCTACGCGATAATCAAACTCGTTCCATACTCTTGTCAGCATGTCCGGTTTAAGGGTAAGGATGGCGGCTCTAATTCTCGTTTTGAGGTCTTCAATGTTAGCCAGCACTGGTGGACGAAACACATGATCCTTTATGTAACCTCATAGAAAAAATCGCATTGGGTAAGATCCGGGCTTCTTGGGGGTCAGTGATGAAGAGCCTGGTCACCAGCTGCTCTTTGACCAATCCAGCGTTGCGGCAACGTATCTATCAGGTATGCACTAACAGATAGGTGCAAATGGGGTGGCGCACCATCCTGCTGGAAAATTAAGTCCCCCTCCGCTTCTTCTAATAGAAGAAACAACCACTCTGTAAGCATGTCCAAATATGTTATTTCGGTAACAGTGGGCGCGTGAAAAAAGAAAGGGCCCAAAACAGTGTCTTTGAATAAAGCGCAAAACATGTTCACTTTGGGGGAAACGCGATCGTGTTAGGTGGTTTCATGTGGAGGCTTCTGACCCCATATTCGCACGTTGTGCCGGTTCACCTTACCATTTGTATGGAACGTCGCTTGATCGCTAAAAACCAGCTTAGTAATGAAGGCATCGTCTACCTCGTTCTGGGCAAGAAAACATCAGACCGTCCCCTTCACACTGACGTGTCGAATGCAAGCTCGCTACCACCTCACCACCACAAACCGAGCGTTGCGAACACCATCCAAACCGTAACACCGGACATGCTGACAAGAGCGTGGAACGAGTTTGATTATCGCGTAAATGTCGTTCGGGNAACCGTAACACCGGACATGCTGACAAGAGCGTGGAACGAGTTTGATTATCGCGTAAATGTCGTTCGGGCCGCTCATAGTAGTCACATTGAACATTTATGAATGTATGGTAAACCAACTTCACGGTTCCATGGTTCATTTGTTTGGTAAGTAAAGGTTGTAGGTTGTTTGGTTCTGATATTATAGACATTCAAACCTGGGGAATTATTTTATTGTCAGCCTGTATAATGTAGGATAGATAAATTTATTGCACACTAACTCTGTAGGACAGCAACAGATTTACTATTGATTTGTTAGTTAGTGTTGCGACAAAAATGCTACCAGAACTATTATATTACCGTTCTGCCATAAACTAAAGCGTATGCTCTTCACATTAACTTACTTGAAGTTAGTAGTGATTTGAAAGCAAAAATTTATCAAAACATTATTTTAGGAAAAACCATAATTTTCTCGATTATTTTAATATCATGTCAGCAAAAATACTCAGAGTTTAAATACGCTGTGTGTAAAGTATGACTGTAAGGATATGACTGTAACATAGACAGAAATACGTACGTGCTGGTAGTCATAAAAATGTTTTGTTACTTAAAAATTTGTCTTAAACTGGAAAGTCTAGAAAATGCATCCAAAAATTATATTCAGCTCTGTGAATATATTGACCATATTTAAAAAGGAAAGTGCCTGGTTTAAAAAAAAAAANATCCAAAAATTATATTCAGCTCTGTGAATATATTGACCATATTTAAAAAGGAAAGTGCCTGGTTTAAAAAAAAAAACATTTACGTAACCTTTAAACACCTTTCTATAAACAATATACAGATCAAGCAGTAAATAACAAAATTAGACTACTTATAATATATTGAATATGCCCATTATATTACACTGAGGCAAAAAAAGTCATGGGATACCTCCTAATATCNATCCAAAAATTATATTCAGCTCTGTGAATATATTGACCATATTTAAAAAGGAAAGTGCCTGGTTTAAAAAAAAAAAACATTTACGTAACCTTTAAACACCTTTCTATAAACAATATACAGATCAAGCAGTAAATAACAAAATTAAACTACTTATAATATATTGAATATGCCCATTATATTACACTGAGGCAAAAAAAGTCATGGGATACCTCCTAATATCGCGTCGGACCTCCTTTTGCCCGGCGAAATGTAGCAACTCGACGTGGCATGGACTCAACAAGTCGTTGGAAGTCCCCAGCAGAAATATTGAGCCATGATGCCTCTATAGACGTCCATAATTGCAAAAGTGTTGCCGGTGCAGGAGTTTGTGTACGAACTGACTTCTCGATTATGTCCCACAAATGATCGATGGGATACATGTCGGGCGGTCTTGGTGGCCAAATATTTCACTGGAATTTTCACTGGAATTGTCCAGAATGTTCTTCAAACCAATCGCGAATAGTTGTGGCCCTGTCACATGCCGCATTGTCATTCACAAAAGTTCCATCTTTGTTTGGGTACATTAAGTCTATGAATGTCTGCAAGTGGTCTCCAAGTAGCTGAACATAACCCTTTTCAGTCAATGACCAGTTCAGTTGGACCAGAGGACCCTGTCCATTCCATGTAATAACATCCCACACCATTATGGAGGCACCACCAACTTGCACAGTTCCTTGTTGACAACTTGGGTTCATGGATTTGTGGGGTCTGCACCACACTCGAACACTACCATAAGCCCTAACCAACTGAAATAGTAACTCATCTGACCAAGCCACGTTTTTCCAGTCGTCTAGGGTCCAACCGATATGGTCACGAGCCCAGGAGAGGCGCTGCAGGCGATGTCGTGCTGTTAGTAAAGGCACTCGAGTCGGTCTTCTGCTGGCATAGCCCAGTACAGCCAAAGTTCGCTGCACTGTCAGAACGGACACGTCCATCCTACATCTCACATTGATTCCTGCGGTTATTTCATGCAGTGTTGCTTGTCTGTTAACACTGACCATTCTGCGCACACGTCGTTTGTCTTGCTCATTAAGTGCAGGCGGTCGGCCACTGCGTTGTCCATGTTGGGAGGTTATGCCTGAAATTAGGTAATCTCGGCACACTCTTGACAATGTAGATCTCGGAATTTTGAATTCCCTAACAATTTCCGAAATGGAATGTCCGGTTTGTCTAGCTCCAACTACCATTCCGCGTTCAAAGTCTGTTAATTCCCGTCGTGCGGCCATAATCACGTCAGAAACCTTTTCACATGAATCACTTGACTACAAATGAAAGCGCAACCAGTGCACTGCCCATTTATACATTTTTTACGCGATAGTACTGCCATCTGTATATTTGCATATTGCTATCCCATGAATTTTGTCACCTCTGTGTATAGCCTTAGATGCTTCACCACCGGGACCGCCAGTTTGCATTGCAATGGCAATTGCACTCTCAGAAACATTGCTGTTTGGATTCGTGATTATATCACTGTTTAGATTTTCGGTGGTCCAGTTTTAGTGAAATTTGAATATAATTAGTTAAGAAAATATTATTAAAATGTGAATAGAAATATTTTGAAAAATTTAGTGTAAACCGTAGTATGTCCTGCTATTTTAAAACTTCTTTTCGAAGTTTTTCGTAATGACAGGCGAGTTAGATTTGGGGATAATGTGGAGAACAATAAAACAGTCCGCTTCATTTAAGTATGTGGCAGAGGTAGTGCCACACACTATTACAACGAGAATAGGTAGAAAATATGTTCGCACTGCCAGGTTAAACCAAAAGTCCGTTTTTCTGGACGCATTAATGGCTGCTAATGATTTTCTGTTGCCATTCGTACAACATTAACCCTATTTTTTCATTATTTTCCGAACATTTATTTATCACATGTATAATCAAAGAAATCAATTTGTACGAAATTCTATGGGCTCGCTCGTGTGTATCTCATTTGCAACTATCTTGAAAAAAAATTTCTTCCCCCCCCCCCCTCGGGCCTTTTATTTTTTTATTTTTGCATTTAATTTTTTTTGAAGCATCAATTCGTTAGCTACATAATTCCGCCAGGCTGATATATATTATTTGTCCATATATTGTGAATAGTACTAATCAACTGTTATGTTCGTGAAAGAGATCAAAGCATGAAAACAGTTAAGACAACAGGGATTTTCAAGAGTACTTACTGAGCTGGGACCGGCAAAATTTTTCACACAAGTTTGGTTAGAATGTTCTTAATGAATCACCCAAAATCTAATTAAACGCGGTATTTTGCTGATATAAAAGTTTTTACTTGAAAACTGTTAACGAATATTTAATAACGACTTTGAATGTTATGCGAAATAATATTGCCCAAATAAAAAATAGAATCACGCCATGTACCGGTCAAGCAGTTTCAAATCACCGATAAACTGCAACATTATGCTTCATAACNCTGGGACCGGCAAAATTTTTCACACAAGTTTGGTTAGAATGTTCTTAATGAATCACCCAAAATCTAATTAAACGCGTTATTTTGCTGATATAAAAGTTTTTACTTGAAAACTGTTAACGAATATTTAATAACGACTTTTAATGTTATGCGAAATAATATTGCCCAAAGAAAAAATAGAATCACGCCATGTACCGGTCAAGCAGTTTCAAATCACCGATAAACTGCAACATTATGCTTCATAACNTAAAAAATAGAATCACGCCATGTACCGGTCAAGCAGTTTCAAATCACCGATAAACTGCAACATTATGCTTCATAACCGATAAAGCTTACTATATAATTGTCTCGATAGTACTAACTTGCATATGTGAAGCAATTATAATCGTAAAAATAACGAAGAGGAATATTTTGCCAGAAAATTAATTAATTATATAAATTAGGTCAGTGTGAATACTATTCTAATGCTGGTTTATATACAATCGTTAGTGCTGAATAAGAACACTTTAGGCCTTATCTAGTGTCACATCCTTGTCCTCGACGATCCACTCACATGGCCATCGTTCATGTACAGCTTTCATCACGACTCGATCTGCAAACACCGCGGCGCCTGCGTGGTACAACCCCCATTATTTAATGCCTCATTTGCTTGTGCGCATCACTGTACAAAGCAAAACATGAATCATAAGTAAATTTTTTTCTTATGCCTTTCCTATCCCACTTTTTCCTTTCCCCTTCCCACGTTCTTCCACCAATTCAACGTTGAAGCTATCAACCGATAGGGTCATTACGTTGGTATGGATTTTAATCCATAGACATTCCAAAAAATTTACTTTACTAGAATTGCTTGAAGTCATTTTTGCTCAATTTTCGTAATTATTTCTTTACAGACTTCCTTTTTAATTTTTTACTTTGCTGAATTTCTAGCGTGCAGGCTTACAGAAGTATATTAATTTCAGGACAACGTGTTATTTTGAATTGTGAATGAACTATATTAGCTATTGACTGCCATAGAAATGAAAAATGGCGTGGATACAGCTATCTCGGCTGCACTAAACTGGAAATGAACAAATAATATTTCGAGTTTGTATCATGAATTCTACGCTAAGGACATATCAATTGATCAAATGTTTGCAATGTAGTTACTATTCCGGATTTAATTTTGTTTGTGTAGCTTTGGCTTTTGGCCTTAGTCGTATGTTCACGTTTAGTTTTGTGTGAAAACGTTCCTCTTCTGAATAATTTTGTGCCTGAAAATTCTATCCTTGTGTATTTGCGGTGTACAGATGTCGAAAGCGCAATTTGTTTTTAATTTTGGCTTTTTTATTTTATTTTTGAGTCCAGTAAATAACCGTGAAACAGCAAACAATTATTCTAAAAGTATTTCGAAATACTCCGTATGTATGCTGAGTTCTGCTCTAATATGAAGATATAGCAATTGGTTTTTTTAACGCGCATTCATTCCCTTTATTTAACATTAGTTTCTAACATATGCTTTTCACTTGGTTTTGTACCCGGAAATAAGCATTGGGCGTTTTGTTTTTCCTGAGTTGGCCCTAATTTGCTCTTAGGTAATTTATGCGTCTAGTAAACGGTAGAGACTTCTTCGTGTTAAACACCATACATTTTGTGAAGAATACGTTCTATCTTATCTCCGTCCAGTGCTCAAATCATAAAANTCTTAGGTAATTTATGCGTCTAGTAAACGGTAGAGACTTCTTCGTGTTAAACACCATACATTTTGTGAAGAATACGTGCTATCTTATCTCCGTCCAGTGCTCAAATCATAAACAAATCTGAGCACCTTTTCAACAACCATTGCACAGGCAAGGTAATTTTACTGTGGACTTTAAAATCTCTCCCTTTACTTCAACACATAATTTGTTACCGCAAAGAAATTTGTAACTAATTACGAACCATTGCAATGTATATTATCCACAAATAAACTTTTGTTTCATCTACGTTTAGTGTCAAAGATATATTTGCGTTATCGTTACAATAATACGAGAGTATTCATTCAGGTAATGTGCGTTAACGAATTTTAAAGGATAACAAATTCGTTATTTGCTAACGTAGTATTTAATGATTTTCATTACGTAACATAAACTCTAATGTAGAAAGAAATATTTTGGCATTATTTAATTCTTTCCTTTGGTACAAAAGAAGAGTTATTAACAGTTAAAAAAACAAACCCAAAGAAATTAATTTATTTGCCATAAAGAAAGCCAACGTTGCCATGAAACCAAAAGCTACAATAAATATAATAATAATAGCAAACCTAAATTTCCTCAACTCCCCCATTATTTCAAGCAATATTTTTGTAAACAGAAAGTTTTAAGTGTATTTTTTTACAGTGTGACACTAATTAAACGTACCACTATAAATCTAAATTTTTTTGTTATAGATATATTTTTTTCAAATTCATCTTGTTTCTGGGAAAATTATTTTTCAAATAACCCTTAATAATTGAAACGTTTTATGCCCCCAACCAATTAATACTATGTATAACATGATACATTAATTGTTACGAATTTAATTATATTCTAAATTTTACACCTACAGGAGCTTGAATTATATTATTCTGTTAATTCCGTTTTGGTGTAAAACAACCTCACTCCAGGGCCGGAGGGAAACAAAGTGTGCTCACCTTTCTTATAACTATTGACATAAACATAAATATTTATTTTAGTAAATAGAATATACTTTCGCTTTTAACTACGTAACTCAAAATTCTGCGTAATGATATAAGGCTCTAGATAGCATATACAATTAACTTTACTTTCCTGCGAATTATTTTCTGTTGCAGTTTAAAATGATAACTAAACGAAATATAGCAAATTTATTATCAACAAAACGATGCCAAGTAATGCATAATATTCTAGGTAAATTCTTGCATTATAAGGTAAAGTTATTTTAAACTAAATTTTTTGGTATAAAAACTGACACTACAAATCTCGGGAAACTAACAAAGCAATAAGTAAGAAATAATAAAATATCTAACTTGTGAAGATTTTTTTTTCTTATTTATCGCCCCATTACACTGATATATTCTGTACCATATAAGAAGGCCACTTTCTTGACAGTTGACAATCGCCGCGCCTTTTCGTTTATGTATCCATTCGCCATCAAATGGCGTTTCAAGAATAGGCTTTGATGTGGCCAGGAGGTGCTGCTGCGTGCGGCAATTGGTGAACTGCTTGGGTGGCGCTGCATTCGTAAACGGAGCTTAGTGGACGTGTGTAGGGTCGTTCGTAAACGGGGTTTACGAAATACAAGTTACTTTAAAAATTATACAGAGCTCGCGGGAAAATAAAATTATTTATATATGCGCGTGAATACGTTATTTTAAAAAACAAAACTATAACATGTTTCTGAGTGTAGTTCGGGATATGGATGACAGATGGCGTGGAAGGGCATATTGCAACATATGGTGCACTTTTAACCCACAAGATAGCAGCACCTGGTTTGAGAGTCTGGAAACTTTGGATTTTTTCGTCACATTTGGATACGTATCGTTTTATTGTGCATCTCATTTTGAACACCTATACATTACTATTTTATCACGAAGTTTCGTTTCTACAACAAAAAACTGCTGTTTTATGACCACGTAAAATAAAATGTATTAATTAATGTACGAACTCTTTCTTATGCGCGTATTTTCTGCTTGTGTGATGTGCTTCGGCACTGCTCTCAGAATAGCCAACGTAATATTAACTTTTGTTCGTTCGTGCATCAACTGATACAGGATTTTGTAAATGGGACGTTAGTTGTTTTCAATATATTAAGTTGCCACTCACTGACTGTCAAAATGTGGCCTTCTTATATGAAATGAACTATACGCATTGGACTTAAATAATCTGTCACCTTTTTTGTAAGTTGCCCACGTTAGGTTCACTACATCTGCCTTAGTGTGCCTATTACATCTTAGCGATATCTGTCAATAAGTATGGAATGTTATTTTGCTAATGTGACAATGAGTTTTTATTGTACTGTAATTGTAGGATATGTTTGTTGACAGACAACATCGACTTTATATATAAGTCAAATTTTTTCTTATGCGATAGTTATAATGCGAAGTTCTAATGGTAATACGATGTAAATAAAATAAATTGTAAGACCACAAAAATTCTAAAAATGAAAAAAAGAGGATTGGACGTAATTGACTTTAATATCACTTATTGCAATGATATCATTATTTGTAGTATAATAAGATACTAATGTTTGTACGAAAACTGAAGAAAAAATATATTAATTTAAAAAGTTTCGAAAATACAATTTAGTTATTTTTTTATTTACGTCTATACAGATAATTTTACAAGGCGATTACGATGCAAGGTTGCAATTTTCAGTGTATAATTTGAATACAATTTTCAGATGTATTATACAGGTCTCTCTCAACACTTTCCAAACCAACTGAACTGGAGCGATTCGTTTTTATAACAAAGCAGGTCTGTTTGGATTACCTCATTCGGGGTTAATGCTTTATGTCATTTCTATGTCGTCGGTATTTAGGCGAAATACTTATGTAATTCAATAAATAAACACATCACTGTCAAATATTGTCTTTACGCGGCACTTAATTGCAAGTTATATCACGGAAAATGAAAACCACATAATGCAAGAGTTTTATTTAAAGGCTTCCAAATTTTAACAGAAAATTAATAGCAAACAGCGAAATCAGAAACAAACTCATTACCTGAAAAAAAATGTGTGCTTTTTCGTTTCGTTATTTTTAAAGGATTATTACTTGGAACTTGCTTATAAAATACTAACACGTTTTGTATAAGTAGTAGAAGATAATACTTACTTTTTTAGTGTTACATCCTGGACTTGTGGCAGTATTCGTATCTTGTGTAAGGACGCCGTAGAGAGAATTGGAAAGTGAGAAGCAGGCGAAGGGAACATTACACACAGAGAAGGTTGTCACAAAAAGAAAGTAAGATTATTGGATAAGAGAGCTTGGGTTAGTTAGTATTCTCCAACCGCTCCGTACACGATCAAAGATAACTCTAATAAGCTAATTTAAAAACAAGTAGTACAGTGGTTCGCGGCCTAGAGAACATTTCACCTCTTTTAGTTAAAACTCTTCAGATGTTGTTGAAATTTTATATTAACGTATTCCTTCGATTGCAATGTTTTACATCATTGAAATATTCCAAGTTATAGAGGGTTACATTTGAGACAAAATTATGTCAATTTGAGTGAACATTAGCATATTTAATGGTAATTAAATCACTTGAAGTTCTACGGATGAAGTTCCTATTACTGATTAGCTAATAATAAAGAAATTCAAGCCAAAATCTGTGTTGAGTTAAGTAGAACACAAATTTGCCAAGAGGAGAATCTTAAACTGTACACAATAAAACGTTACGAAATCATTACATTTTATTCCTACGAGATACATGAGATTACTCAATTTATATATGCAGAATTCAAAATTGGTTACGTTGTTTAATCTTACGTACGCAAAAAGATTTTATCCAGTGTCTTTCTTTTTAGGTTTCTGGTATAATCACGTTATTTTCAAATGTACANTACGTACGCAAAAAGATTTTATCCAGTGTCTTTCTTTTTAGGTTTCTGGTATAATCACGTTATTTTCAAATGTACAAGAGGACTCGTGATAAACAGGAGTAATGTCACTTTACTAGGATATAAGGGCGTAAATATCTGTCGCATTACAACTTTATTTTACATGACATTCGGTGTAAACAGAAATTGAGCACTATTAATATCCACGCCTATTATAGCTCGAAATATTCTGTTAAAATTTTAACTAGNAGTGTAAACAGAAATTGAGCACTATTAATATCCACGCCTATTATAGCTCGAAATATTCTGTTAAAATTTTAACTAGAAATTACATCCCAGAAGCCGGTATTTTTTGTGACAGGAGGAATGTTATTTGTATCACCCGAAAATATATTAATTATATAAACAATTTGTAATTAATGGGGGAAGAAACACAGACGCCAGATAGAGCTGGCAATTTCATACACCTGTCATTCCACAAGATAAGTTATTTGTATAACATTTGTATCTCTGCAGATTTTCTTGATAAAACCTTTTCAACTACCTTAAAAGACGGCAATAAAAGGAAAATAATATTTTACAATTAAGCCTTATTGGATGTTTAAGACGGGCTTTTGTGTGGACCTGAAAGATAATTTTTGAAAGGAACATAAATATAAATAATGGACGAAATGAACTACTTCGAATTATATTGAGTGTTCGTGACTTCGTTTTCATTCATTTCCGTGCCTTGTCAAGCTATTACCGGTTTCTTTGATCGTAAATGCATAACATTAACGTTTATTCCCCACGCGGTGTGTTAGCGTGTCCCGGTATATGATGCACTGATATTTTATGTACTATATTGTACTTTATTACCGCTAACATAAAATTAATTTCAGAAGCAGCTAATTTAAAAGTGTAAATATTAGTTGATAAGATGTTAATTTCCTAATTCTCTCCCATCAATGTATTATGCTTTCTGGCCAATGGTATGTAACAGCCACGCTCTTGTTGATATCTAAAGTTGTTAGTTGATCACAATCAGTTATTTTTAATGAATTGATAATGATTACATATCACATTCATATTTCATGTTTACGTTAATATGATATCTTTTCACGTGATCGACGATTCCTGGGTTCGAGAACTGTTGCCGAAGATTTATTAATTATCAGTGGCCAATTTCTGTTTAGAAGGTATTAAAGCTCTGAAAACATAAAANAACTGTTGCCGAAGATTTATTAATTATCAGTGGCCAATTTCTGTTTAGAAGGTATTAAAGCTCTGAAAACATAAAAAAATTTTTCCAGTGAAATGAGAATTTGCGGAGGGTATTATCTATCATACAATCTCCTATTTTAAAGGGTCATAATAACGNTTTTTCCAGTGAAATGAGAATTTGCGGAGGGTATTATCTATCATACAATCTCCTATTTTAAAGGGTCATAATAACGGGAGCACTAACTTAATTTTTGGGGGGGGGGGCCTTACAAAGAAATACAAGAAATCACAGATATCATGTCCCTTAACTTCCCAATTTTATGCACGCATGTTGTAAGGCCTAAAGAAAATATATAAAAAACAAAAACTAGGGGAATTCTTTACATATTTTTGTTACTAGCATACTTTAGCAAAAATTCCACGGCATTTTTCTGTCATATTTTAGGGCTAGCCTAGCCTTTGCTGGTCGAGACTTGTAACGAAAAAAGGGAACTGTTGGCTAACTGCTCTTATCTACATGTTACTTAGTCACACAGAGATATCGCTACCTTGGTTTGACAAGGTTGTGACTTCTTCAGTGTTAGTTTAGAAAGAAATGAGATTAAAGTGTAGTTTGGCTATCATTTTTTAAAATATTTTAAAATATATATATTTTTTAATTTTGAACATTTGGCATGTCTTGTGCTGATTTTATTTTTGTTAGCGGAAAATAAAGCCTAGGCAATTTTTTATACGAAGTGAGTAAATGCAGTTAGAAACTTACATCATTAAATCACGTTGTCCGGAGGAGAAACAAGGTTGTAGCTTCACATATAACTTTGTCAAAATAATAAATTTTATTTATCAGCATCGTTAAAACACATAAACAATAAGTAATAGGTGAATTAGTAAGATTACAAAATCTTCAGCAAACACACAAGGAAAATTGCAACTCTTAAATCAAACTTTTATAGATCACAGTAAAGATTCAAGACTTAGTACAAACGTAAAATAATTTTGTTAAATTCTTGTTCATAAAGTGGCATAAATGGGAAGGCCGGTTGAATGCCCTTCTTCAGTTGAGAAATATCTTTTTGACATTTGTATATTTTAGGCTGTATTTGGAATACGTCCAAAGCATCTGGTGGTTTGGTTTCCATGCAGATAGATACCTTTGATGGTCTAGTGACGGTTTCAGCGTATTTTGTGTTGGAAGCATTCTCAGGCTCAAATTTGCCATCTGAAGTTGTGTAATTGTCAACATGAAGAGTCCTATTAAATTTTTAACAGACTACTTGCGTGAGTGGTTAATTTTAATTAAAAAGATTTGCAGTGCTTTGGAAATCTTTGAAGTCGCGAGGCCTCACTGGATTACACGGTGCGGATTTCTAGGATTAACATGTTTCAGGAGTCTAATTAACACCATTGGGGAGTAAAATTCCGTCTTGGACATGGCTTTTTAGATACTGCTATGAACACTGTCAACTTCCTGCACACGAGAAAACCCAGGAAGGGAATATTTTGTCGTAACAAAAGAAATGTTTGGGATTTCCATTTGAAAATTTCGTACAGCATTATAAACGACCCTAGCTCCGTTTTTGTGGCATACAGGAGTCTGATCAGGTCATCAATTCTGTAATATCGTTTACTTCAGCTCATTCACTCAACATCCCGTTAAATGCGCTGNTGAGTCTGATCAGGTCATCAATTCTGTAATATCGTTTACTTCAGCTCATTCACTCAACATCCCGTTAAATGCGCTGACGATATCATTGCCAGCCCGCCCTGCCAAATTTTCACTCCAAATCGCGCACAGTACACCGGTTTACCTACAGTAAAGTAAGCGGTCAAATTATAAATGTTAAATTTTCTTAAGTAGGAAAAGGAATTTATTTCAGCATGAGGAATCAAAATAACATTTTGTAAATCAAACAGCATCATTAGTAAATTTTTGTCTTTCNGGAATTTATTTCAGCATGAGGAATCAAAATAACATTTTGTAAATCAAACAGCATCATTAGTAAATTTTTGTCTTTCATTTCATCGTTCATTACTTCTCACATTTCAGTTTTTAAGGTTTGAGGTCTTTCATAATAAATTTTTAGGTTTTCAGTTAGTGTTTGGGTTTGTTCTACAGTTTTATACTGTACTTAGGTCGCGCCTATCGCGTTTGGGTGAGTGGAATGCAAAATTTAATTANGGAATTTATTTCAGCATGAGGAATCAAAATAACATTTTGTAAATCAAACAGCATCATTAGTAAATTTTTGTCTTTCTTTTCATTGTTCATTACTTCTCACATTTCAGTTTTTAAGGTGTGGGGTCTTTCATAATAAATTTTTAGGTTTTCAGTTAGTGTTTGTGTTTGTTCTACAGTTTTATACTGTACTTAGGTCGCGCCTATCGCGTTTGGGTGAGTGGAATGCAAAATTTAATTAAGTTCTAAACATTCTGCATTACATGTTTTTTTTTTTTTTTTACTGGGACTATGTCCTCATTCCTACACTTTTCTGCACATAGATCATACATTTTCGATATACTCAAATAAGATGCTAAATAGTTTCTTGAAGTGGTTTCTCTGCAGCGGTGCGATTATACGACTGGGATAGAGTTTATGTATTCCCTCTCAACATTGGGATCTCCTGTTGCTACCCGTCTGCTTTTCTCACTTCTCTCCCTTTGATCTTGTGTGCATGTATTCCTTTTCATAATTTTGTTTGAATGTGCAGTATACAAGGTTTTTTGTGAGATTGCAAGTGTACCTAAATAACTGATATACTTGAATCCGCTATAGTTAAAAAAAAATTAATATTAACTTTTTTTGTGATGACTCGTTTCCTTTTTGATTTTGTACGTTTTCTTCCACAATATCAAAACATGCATTATCATTCTCCTCTTTTTTTTCTGTTAGGCCGTGCTGCTAGTGAGCGACTAGTGGTATTTATTGAAAAAGGAATTTTTCTCAGCAGCTTCTTGCAATGAGTGAAACGAATTAAGGATATCAGATCGTTCTTCATGTGAAATGTTTTCTCCACAATTGTTTTTGCATTTGTTATTAGAGTTTTATAATTCTTTTATCTGTTCGTCTAACACTTACTTACCTCTTTTATTTACGTAACTCTTATCTGCCTGAAGAACCATTTTCCTTGTTGTCATATATAGGTGCTGCCGACCGCATCGCGTTACTCTGATTGGTTCCATACCTCTGTTATTAGCATACGCACGCCTATACCAGATTTTTTGGCTCTCCTGTGTATTTGTCTTTGCCTCAGTTGTCATCTTTATTTTTTTCGTTGGGTCGTCTAAGAGCTTTTCATGAATATGAAGGCTGTTTGGTATTTGTTGCTTGTTTGTTTGTTTCTAGTAATGTTTTGTTTCATTTGGTTTTGTTTAAATCTTGACTGAATTACTTGTGTGGGCTTGTTATCATATACGTTTTTAATTTCTTCATCTGTGCTATCCTTGGCGACATAGCTCTGCAGTGTCGTTTGTCCAAAGTATGATTCCATTTTATTATAGAAGGGATGTTTTCATTCTTTATTTAATAGGAAAAACCTGCCCTTTTTTTTCAATTCACAATTTATGTTGTTGCGCGAATGCATTTGGCTTAGTAAGCTGTTGCTATTGAATTGAAAATAAATGTGATGTTCGTTTGTCAACTGGCCTTTCTTTATGAACGTAAATATTAACGCAACAGTAAATAGAATTGAAAAATTACAGTGATAAAAGGTTTCTTTGTCCGATTACATAATAATTGATTTCTGGTTATGGAAATCTTCGGATTTTCCACAGGATGATTTTACTTGAATATGGCAGGCAACATTAAAAGTTTTATTTTTTTGTTACTGTTTTCACAATTGAACTTGTAGGTAAAAACTGTGATCGTATGGATATTTGGTAATAATTTTGTTATAAAAACCGTTACTAAAATTCCACAGTATCTATAGTTGTAAATTGTTAATGGTATTAAGTAGAGAATTATTGATAATGAGCAGTATTATTAGAAGCCACGATATTCTCGAAAATGCACACTTAGTCTTACCAAATGGGTGGTTACCTGCCCTCGAGTCTAAAGCTATTTACAGCATTATAGAGTTTTTAGCTATACATATTTTACAACTTCATTATTCTATAAATGCACTAACTTGTTACACATTTCCCACCTGACATCTTCCAGTAGCCAAACCCATAAAGATTCTTCTTACGGTCACTTAGAGTGCTAAGAGTAAGCGTGTGTGTATGATTGCAGAAAGACGTCCCCTGAAAGGCTTCATGAAGATGTACAAGACTCCGCCACAGCGGAGGCGGAAAAAGAGTTCTGCTGGAATGGAAGACGACCAGGATGTTTTGCACGACGATCAAATCAGCCAGAAGGACCATCTCATAGAGAGTAAAACCCAAGTAATGAAGAGCGTAAGTTTCTACCTTATAATCATTCAATGTTGTTTCACAGAGTTGGTTCACATTAACACCTACGGAAACCATACTTTGTTCTTTCTTCCTGTCAACTATGTATCCTTCCGGTACACGTAAATGTTTACATCCCCATGGGCTTAATTACTAGCACCTATGAGTTTAATAAGCAACAGTATGAAATTTTTAGAAACATGGTTATCTTATGGTGGAATTGCACCAATTATTTGTTTAAATGTTTAAAAAAACAGAAAATAGTTATAATAGTGACCAATTTAAGCACTTAAACTTTTTATTAAATGGGAAACTGTTGAATTTAATTTCATAGTTCAATATCAATTATTACTGCAGAAATACTTGTTGATGTGTAGGTACTTAGGAATACATACAGCAGGGTGTAGAAAAATAACGATTAGAAATGTTACGTAAATGTGAACAAACTTTAGCACAAATAAGCATACAGACAAAGCAAAAACAGTTCACTTTCTGATACAGTAAATACACGATTAATAACTCATAAGTATCATAGCCACATAATTTTTACAACTGATTCGAGAATAACATAATTTTCGCACTATTTAACACAGGGATGGATGTGAGAGATTTGTTGGTGTGCGAGGTGTTTGGACGGCGCATAACAGTCTAGATGTTCAGCGCATATAGTGGTTAAACGAGGTGGGGGTTACAAGAAATGAAATGAAATTGTGCAGGAAACGAGAGTTCCTAGAGAAAAATAGCTACCTGTCAACGGCAATGTCTAGTATTTTTTCCGCACGTGCGTATAGCTGTGTTCATCACCGCTGGCGGTACAGCCCTTTCCGCCGTAGCGAGAGGCGAGTGAAGCGTCGACGACACAACTGCAAACCACGAGAACTGCAGAGAACTGCTCTGTTATCAAGTGGAAAATAAATCCACCTTAAATTAAAAGTAATTTTTGTTTACATAAATAATTTTTTTTTTTTTAAGAATATTTAAACAATTCTATAAATCCACGACTTGATATATACATGATTTATAACACGAGGACGGTATCTGAATTATTACCACATAATTTTGAAACACACGTAAATATGGCAATATTTAATTATAATAGTTAGTGTATTTATTTATAAAAGTATGTGAAACAAAATTTTATTCAATAATTGCAATAAAGTTTATGTAATTAAAGTGGATTTCAGTTTTACATATACTGATTAGAAATAAACATAAAATGTTTGTAAACTATACATTTTGCATAGTAACCAAAAAAAAGCGGATTTTAGCTCCTGTAAAATTTTTACTGAGACAAATTTTATAATAGTGCAAAATGTTATGGGATATGGAACTTATCAATTAAATTAAATTGAGTGATATAAATTATTATCTTCACGCTGAGACAGAGGAATATGATAGGAGGCAGGTCGCCTTACACTAGGGACTGAACTGCCGTAAGGTGAGACGGAGATGGAGCAGCTGAGGAGTGAGAAAAGAGAATAATAGATAGCCCCGAAAAACCGCCATATAAGAGACAGCATGGAAATTTTCACGAATTTTCAGTCTCTAGTATAAAGCCGGACATTCGAGCAATGTGAAGTTATTACACAACTACTGAAAAAATGTAATCATTACTGACGTATAATTCCTTCGCGTGAGTCATTGAAACTTGCAACGGGGAGAGATAATGTTTTCTATATTTGATTAAATATGTTGTGAATGCTTGTATAATGTGTTATTTACATATTACCACTTATTTATTCACTGTCACTATTTTACAGAATACATATTTTTGTCATTACTTCGGTCTCAGTTCAGTTCCTTTCTGTGCATTCAAAATTATGTTTGTAGTACTGTTAGTTGCCTACCAACCTGCGTGTCATGAAATTATTTCTCTGTCAGTTGAATGTGCGCAGCATTCTAAATTCCTTCGGTTGTCACCTTTTCAGTTTTGTCTCCCACTCACTTCCCTGCAGCCGCAGTTCTTGCAAATTGCTTGGCATATCCAGGTAGTAAGCTCATGATTTTACCAAAAAAATGGTCTTCTGTTCACGTGATATTTTCCTCCATCTCAGTGTGTCTGGGCATAATAAGTCTTTTCTAGACAGCCCGGGACATATATCATCAAGAATCTAATATTTTTGTTTCTGCCAGTGAGTCAAAATGGCGTGTGGCGATCGCACTCTGATGGCTGTGTTCTTCAGATCTTAGTTATGGAGACTGATTTTATAGTATTTGCTTTTCAAGCCATGTATTGTTCAAATCGTTTTTATTTTGTTGTGTGTGTTTTTTTTTTGCGTTGTGTTTATTTTTTTTTACAAGTTCCATCAACATGTAATTTTCAATTTTGATATTTATTTAGCAGTTTCCCTCTGGTGAGTATCACTTCAGTTTTACAGTTGGGTTTTCCTCACATACTTGTTATTTCCATTCACAAATTTATTTCAGGTTGTAATGTTTTTTTATAGTGAGGGTGCCACTCTTAAACTGAACCCTTTCTACACGTGCTGTGCCATTTCTACCCTTTTGAGCGGCGACTCTCAAGCCAACGACCTCTAGCACGAATTATAGTCGTCACGTAAGCCCGATACACACGATCTACATGAATCCGATCTTGAAATTGTGCAAATTGTATTACGACCGGTGTAAAAACTGTTATTATAACGGTAAGCCATAATTCCGTACTTCACTTTGCAAATAAAAACCGTCCTATTTTCTCGTCGTAAATTCTGCTCAAGCATGCGAGATAGACATCAGAAAATTCCTGTTCGTTTCGTACTCTTAACAAACTTCAAACATGCTTGACATGCACTAAATAAAATTTAGCCATAACATCAAGTGGAGTGATTTTATTTATATGGTATTTTTTTCCTTTATTTGACTCGCGATAGTTTAGAGCAAATTTCTGATTACAATTTTTTTTTTGCTTGGGCACCCATGATCAGGAATGCATTGTCGTATTCTCCACGTTGACACTGCCATGTAATGTGATTTACATATGCAAAACTTCAGCTGTAGAGAACAATAAAACGTTTGGTAACTCTTTTCCAAATAATTATTTGTAACAAGTACATACATTTTTTTACTGTTTACAACACGAACTAAAATATTATTTTCTTGCAACTCTTGGAACCATAAAGCAAAATAGGGTCTGAAAGTGTCGTACTTAGGAAAGGCTTTCTCCCAAAATTAAGGGCCGATAAGCTTTCTTACGGCTCTTATCCATACCTACTGTAGTCCATTCATGCTTACATCCAACTTTCCTGAAGCCCTGCTAAAGTTCTACGTTCAGGCAATTCCTTCCCCTACAAAATTACACCAAAAATACAACGCACCCTATTCGTGCACACTCAGTTTCATAATATATTACATGAGTAATCTTACTAGGCATTACTTACACACCTATTTTATTTATGTTAATATTAATATTAATTATTAATGCAGTATTAAATTGTATATATAAAATATAAGTTCAAGTTTAGTATAACCAAAAATATGCTATTTTGTGCTAACAGAGGTATAAAACGCCTGTGATATACGAAGTATACAGTATAGGAAACAGCCAACACGTTAATATAGGGTGTTTTTACTTTCGAAAATCTCATTTAAAAAGTGTGAAAATACCGGGAACAGACTAGCGGTGGAGGCAGCTCGGGGCGTCGACGGACGTGTGTATGCGTGCACGCGCGTGTGTGTGTGCTTGCAGACGCCGCTGCTGCGCGCGCACAAGGGTGTCGCGACGCCCGCCCCGCTGCCCGAGTGCGCCGCCCTCGTCGCGCTGCAGAACAAGCTCGAGTCGGAGGTCGTCACGACGTCACATCGCATACAGGAGAGCTGCATCTAGGCTTCTCCCCCTTCAACATTCGTCCCTCCCGACGACACCGAGCTCGGGNGCATCGCATACAGGAGAGCTGCATCTAGGCTTCTCCCCCTTCAACATTCGTCCCTCCCGACGACACCGAGCTCGGGGCCGGGGGGAAAAGCAAGACATTTGTTTGTACTGTACATATGCTCCACTATGGGATAATCAATTCAATTGAATAAAATGTTTTAAAATCGTGTTCAACCCTGCTGGCATTTATTTATTTTTTTCCTCGTATGCAATACTTGCATGTACGCAAAGGCTGTTCACGGTAGTGAGAATCTTTCCGAATCGACCTTTGAAAAATAAAATCACTGCCCATGACTGCATACACACACACACACAGTCACTGATATGCAGGCTCCCATTTAACTGAGTGGTCGCGGTGGCTGAGCGGAGCGGTTACACTGCTCGCCTCCCACAAAGGCGAACCGGGTTCGAACCCTTCCCGGGCCACACCCGGATTATCGTTAGTTGTAATCGTGCCGGACGACGCTGCTGGGTCGGCGGGCTTTCTCGGGGATATCCCGTTTCCCCCCGCCCTGGCATTTGGGCGTTGCTGTATTTTCACCTCATTTCACCCTCGTCGGCTCTTAATATCTCGTTGTTAAGAGCCGCCCAAATCCCTCAACTCAACCAGTTAAGTTGGCAGTGAATTGACCAAAATATTTCTTATAGTTGGAGTTGTGTTGAGAAAATGATGTTTAAATATATGGTCGCCGAATTCAGTGTATCTCGTTTCCTTTCAACGCACAAGAATATCAATTTGTTTGTCAAAATCACACACACTTTACTAAAAATTCCATGGTTTCATTTGGAGACAGTCCATGTAAATGATAAGTCTAAGTGTGGCAAAATCATACAAAATGAGAAGAAAAGTAGATTACAAACNTGGAGACAGTCCATGTAAATGATAAGTCTAAGTGTGGCAAAATCATACAAAATGAGAAGAAAAGTAGATTACAAACCGGACTTTCAAAAAGGGTCAATAAAATGAAATGTGAACAGCCCCTACTTCAACATAAACGCAGCCATTTCATTTGGCTTTTTCAGGCATTGCGATATACCTATTAAATGATACATAGGATATTAATGTAAATATGCCTGCTGTACATATAAAAAACGGCATCTAATTAGCATAATACATCAGGTGGTGAAGATATCATTCGTTTTTTGAAATTATATTTCATAAACGCGTAACATCTGCTGCCAACAACATTAGATACGAAATACATATTTACTCGCCCTCACATAAGTCATACTGCTATGAAGACACTTGTACAGTTCCTGCGAACAAAACAAATGTGTTACAGAGGGTAAAATGACATGTTTATACATACCTGAAAGATTTAACATAATTTGAAGATCTTGAATTAAATAAACTTGTTTGTCACTCTCAGAAGAGAACGTAGTCTTTGGAAGTAAATCTCTGCAGCCAGTTACTTTCATATTTTATGAAGCCCTGCCAAATTTCTACTTTCGGGAATTTCCTCCGTGTCATACAAAGAAAACTTGAGGCCATATTTCGCGGTAATTTTTTATTCCATTATCTAAAAGAGAGGTATAAAAGGACTACATATATGTAAATATTTTTAGTAGAATGATTATAGTTTAAAAATTACTGTATAGCATCCAAATGGCGAAAATTTCATAATATCGGAGCACACTTTTCTATGATCCTAACTAACTTTGCAAAATAAATCACATGTCATGTCATATATGTCCTGTACACAAGATATTGATAGCAGTTAAAAACATTATTAAATATTCATATGATTTTTTATCGGACGAAAAAAACTGTGTCAGCAAAAACATCAATANTGGAGACAGTCCATGTAAATGATAAGTCTAAGTGTGGCAAAATCATACAAAATGAGAAGAAAAGTAGATTACAAACAGGACTTTCAAAAAGGCTCAATAAAATTAAATGTGAACAGCCCCTACTTCAACATAAACGCAGCCATTTCATTTGGCTTTTTCAGGCATTGCGATATACCTATNTAAATGTGAACAGCCCCTACTTCAACATAAACGCAGCCATTTCATTTGGCTTTTTCAGGCATTGCGATATACCTATTGAATGATACATAGGATATTAATGTAAATATGCCTGCTGTACATATAAAAAACGGCATCTAATTAGCATAATACATCAGGTGGTGAAGATATCATTCGTTTTTTGAAATTATATTTCATAAACGCGTAACATCTGCTGCCAACAACATTAGATACGAAATACATATTTACTCGCCCTCACATAAGTCATACTGCTATGAAGACACTTGTACAGTTCCTGCGAACAAAACAAATGTGTTACAGAGGGTAAAATGACATGTTTATACATACCTGAAAGATTTAACATAATTTGAAGATCTTGAATTAAATAAACTTGTTTGTCACTCTCAGAAGAGAANTATACATACCTGAAAGATTTAACATAATTTGAAGATCTTGAATTAAATAAACTTGTTTGTCACTCTCAGAAGAGAATGTAGTCTTTGGAAGTAAATCTCTGCAGCCAGTTACTTTCATCTTTTATGAAGCCCTGCCAAATTTCTACTTTCGGGAATTTCCTCCGTGTCATACGAAGAAAACTTANATGAAGCCCTGCCAAATTTCTACTTTCGGGAATTTCCTCCGTGTCATACGAAGAAAACTTAAGGCCATATTTCGCGGTAATTTTTTATTCCATTATCTAAAAGAGAGGTATAAAAGGACTACATATATGTAAATATTTTTAGTAGAATGATTATAGTTTAAAAATTACTGTATAGCATCCAAATGGCGAAAATTTCATAATATCGGAGCACACTTTTCTATGATCCTAACTAACTTTGCAAAATAAATCACATGTCATCTCATCTATGTCCTGTACACAAGATATTGATAGCAGTTAAAAACATTATTAAATATTCATATGATTTTTTATCGGACGAAAAAAACTGTGTCAGCAAAAACATCAATAACCATTTTGAAATAGATTCAAGATGCCACTACTCTATTGCACATTGTTAAGTAACATTGATACTTAATGAACGCGAAGCAGGAAGAAAGATCGCAGGTGCTGCTGGTCCAGAGTTACATTCGCGTCTCACGCGGTCTGTACTTTTCAAGTGTCCATCATCTCCGGCTCCGTTCTGTTATTGTACTGTGGCTGTACTACTACGCTGTATGTATCTTCCGAAAACTTCATTGCGCCACTGAATACTGCCCAGCCGGGGTGTCGCGTGTTGCGGTAATATCAAAAAATATGACAAACCTTCTCTGTTCTGACTTTGGAACCACCGCAACACGGGCGTCGTCACAGCACGACCTTCATCATCTTACCTATATTGCGCCATATTACAACAGCCAACTTCGTTCCCTTAGCTTACTAATAAATAAAAAATATGTTACGTCACCTTGCGATAATCACTGCAGCTGTCAAACGACTTAAAATTAAATTATAAATTTTGAAAATCGAAAATACGTAAAATAAAAATACAAGTTGCTATCGCCAAGTTCCAAACACTAAACAATCAAATTAATCCACAAAAGTAAAGATAAAATAAATGTTTCCCGCACATATTAATTACTATTGTCTGCATAATTAGATTACCACCCTCGGTTTGGGAAGTATTTCGAAGAAACCTGTCCCGAATCGAAACTTACCTGACTGGTGATGCACATGAGATTACTGTACTGCGATTTCCACATCTTACAAATCAGTACAGTTTACATGATAATACACTGGCATACAATGATTGTGCCACATTAAATAACACCCTGTTACATATTGCAGAAAGTCAATTTATATTAAAATATTTACTGAATTGTTACACTCAAATAATGCATTACACACATCCACCTTCATAGCAATTAAATTTCACCTTCTCATTTTTTACACTATGTAGTCTGGTCACACTGGTGGATTAAAATATAGTCCTTTAACATAGGTAAAATGCATAATATTTATTCTGCTTCCTCACTGAGATTAGCACACAACAGATGATAAAGGCAACACAGGTCTATCAAAACTACAAAAGAACACTGCCTTTCACATCAGGCAAGTGCTAAAAACACTANTGATAAAGGCAACACAGGTCTATCAAAACTACAAAAGAACACTGCCTTTCACATCAGGCAAGTGCTAAAAACACTACAAAAGGAGCCTCAAATCTGTCCCAACAAAAGTATTACGTACTGCTAGTGCTACGATACAAAAACACCATAATCACTGCAGCGACACACTACAAATGCATGCCTATATTACATAAGCCCACATATAAACATCATGACCAACTTGTAACTATTCAAGCCATGTTCGTAATTGCCTAACTTTTTTTCAATGAGTGAATAACTACTGATCATAGCTATCGTACAATGTAACATCAAGATTTCTTCAATTAATATTTGCCGAAATTTTCTAACCAGTAATCATCAATCACAACACAATAGCATCACTGTTATCAAAACCCGCGTAAACCTTTCGGTATGATACACTGATCTACAATAGTTTTACTGCATATAAACGGATATAAAATAATTTGTTTCCTTTACCATAACACCAGTTATGAATGAATCGAAATTAAATTACAAAGTGCTTCTTGGCTCATTTTAACTGAGTTTATTTAAAACATAATACTTAATGTTCTTAATGACACCTACAAACAAATAAAATACACCATCACCTTCAATCAATTTAATATAATAGAACACAATTTAACCATATCTCCGGCACGCCTGATAATTTTTTTTTGGCGCCTTTATAAAACTTGAGTCTTAATATTCACATCAGAATCAGTTAGACGAGCCATTGTTCGACTTGTGCCTCACCTGGCACGTCCAGTTGTATTAAATCCAGCACCCAACGTGGCACAAGAATTGGTTTACACGCGTAACACTACTATGTCGTAAACTCATTATACCATGTATTTATTCTCATTGCACCTATATCAGTGGTACGATGACAGGCAACACCAAACCATTTGCATTCTCTTGGTCATAGAATTGCAACTGTCAGAATAATTACAGAAAAGTGAATGCTTTGCTGCACTTTATATTGAGTGAGTGAAAAGATTTGGGCTGCTCTCAACATCGATAACTTGAGAGTCGATGAGCCACGCCGGAATGAAAGGGCGTGGGAAAACGGGAGATCCCCGAGAAAACACGCTAACCAGCGGAATCGTCCCGGCACGATTCCCACATGCAAAAATACGGGAGCGACCCAACCGGGAATCGAGCCCGGTTCGCCTAGGTGGGAGGCGAGTGGTCTGACCACTACACCACGGCCCCTTCATAGCGAGAATTACTTGGGTGCAAGCGTGCACTTTATTTTGCGCAAAATCGACCCCCTTCTCCTCTTCCCGCAACTGTGTAACAGTTGTGTGTACAAGAGTTGCGTGTGTCTCGCAGTAACAGTTTGGCAANCCTTCTCCTCTTCCCGCAACTGTGTAACAGTTGTGTGTACAAGAGTTGCGTGTGTCTCGCAGTAACAGTTTGGCAACACTGTCTTACGTAGTGAGTGGCGTAACGAGTCCGTCACTGACCTGGACAGCTAGTAGGGGTGGTCTCTTCTCCCCGAGGGTAGTGCGCCCCGGATGGACCACGTTCAAGCCTGGCTAGGGGGTCTCAGATGGAATTGGGATGATACATACAGCGCGCGGGATTACCAAACAAAGGCCTCGTGTGTGGTCAGCTTTCGTGTTAGTCTGAGATCACCCTCGGCGATCGGGTGTATTGCGATCGCACGATCATGCGGGCTGTCTCCATAAACAATGGCTGCTGCTTGAGATGTAGCTTTAAGATGTACCCTGTGTGAGAAAGATACGTTGGCGTCTCGACGATAATCCTTTATAGATGGCAAACGAAAAATGTGGAATTCATAAAAACATACTTCGTAGATTTCTGTAGAAAAATCAACATATCGATTGCATCAAGGAAAAAAACTTACTTAAAATATGACTTTTTGAATGTTTTAATTTTCAGTGCTAAAAACATATTGTTTGATTATTTACACATAGAAACTGTATTTGATTCTCTTGGGTAAATGTTGTGTAATAATGACATCTCCATTCTATAAAGCCAGTGATAAAATTGAGAAACCAAGCTTGTTTCTGTCTGTTGACGAGTTTTTCTTAGCAAAACAAACGAAACGATCAAATCCTGTAGTGTCAAGAGAAAACTTACTTCATTTTCGAAAATCTTTTAGAAAATTCGATGATGAAAAGGTCTGTTACTAGATAACGAAAACTTGTACATTAAAAAAAACGGAACTGAGAGAGATAAAAATAGGTGCAGATAGACTTCACTGCATAAGATCGTATATGTCAGAGCAATCATTCACTCCAGGATGCTCCAGAATTATTAATATTGTTTCTGGTAATGTTATCGAATTATCGAGAGAACATGGTAGTTGGAGTGATTAAAGACGTATGTACTCATAAGCTCGTTACCGGAAGTTTAAGCTAGTAGCGAAATTTTAAAACAACACTCAGTGGCTTTGAAAACAGATTTATTCGTATTTAGATTAAGTACAAGCACGGTAGAGAGAGAGGTACAGAAATTACTGTAATTGTCTAGAAGTAGCGCATCCATTATGTTTACCAACATTAAATGAGAGAGTTAAGATAAACGAAGAAATCCAAGCTATGTCCGTGGTTGTTTGTGTTTGTTTAATAGTACATTTTAAATGTATATTTACGTCTGGCGGGTATAATACCAAAGGAAGTAGTTTTAATGACTTANATGTTTAATAGTACATTTTAAATGTATATTTACGTCTGGCGGGTATAATACCAAAGGAAGTAGTTTTAATGACTTAAGTCCATGACTGCGATAAAAACTATTTCTTAATTCCTTCAGCTCATATTTTTCTTAACATTTGGTTTATCTTATAACATTTTGCTTGTTTAACCAATTATTCTGTCCAACGAATAACTTTTTTTTGTGGAAATGATGTGCAATATTTACCAATAAAAATATAGATACATTGTAGCTTCCTGTCTTTCACATTAACAATCACAGTGCAACCCACACAAAAATTACGCTGAGTCACATTGGGATTAACGTTTAAATTTCGCTTTTAACCGNAACAATCACAGTGCAACCCACACAAAAATTACGCTGAGTCACATTGGGATTAACGTTTAAATTTCGCTTTTAACCGTGTTCTTTGTTATTCAACTCTTGTCATTATCTCCTAATATTTTGATGTTAATGCTTATATTTGTGTATAATACTTCGGTTTTATAGATAAAAATAATAACTTCTCATGAAACTATTTTATTTATTTTAGCATATTTGTCTGTACAATATTTCTTCTTTCTCAAATAAAAAATCAATAAAAATTATTAAAAATATAATAAAATTAATAAAAAAGAAGTGCAATTTTGTTTGTCAAAGCATTCATACATAATTTTTTTACAGTGTCCCTTAGTCCCTTAAATTATTTAAAAANAGTGCAATTTTGTTTGTCAAAGCATTCATACATAATTTTTTTACAGTGTCCCTTAGTCCCTTAAATTATTTAAAAAATCATTTATACTTGCATAAATTCTAATGGTAAAAATTGTACTTTCGAAATAATTATATACTAATTATTAAAGTGGAAATATTTAATTTTTTTTATCCTCGCCTCGTTTCGTTCTTCTTTTTTTTTTTTGTAATTTATTTGAACTATTATTTTCGTAAGTACACGAATGCTTGACACGAGTCACGAACAGAATGAGAATATGTGAAAATAATATTATTTGATGAGTATTTTTATGATATATTGTTTACTTACAAATCGTAATTTTTAAATAAATATCGAATGGGAAATATTTGCCTAGGAAATACAGGAAATGTTTAATATCACAAACATAGATTAATATGTATATTTAAATGCATAAACCACGAAACTCTATGATCCGGACCTAATGGGAGAAACGTGCTTGTTTCTAGTACGGAAAAAACTGTAAGACAGTTCAGTACTATACAGAGAGTGACTTCACAAAAACGTTTTCCATAACGTCACTACATTTTAGGGACTCCGAACGGGATATGAGATATTTCAAACAGCATAACCTAAATTCCACCTAAAAATTCAGATGCCGCATTTAAACACAGGATTATGTGCTAATAAAAGATTTTTGTACGAATGGGTCTGTGCAGCAATAAAAAAAATATCTTGGTAATTTAAAACCTTGATCATGCTTTCAACAAAAAGTGAAGTAGACAAATTTTTGTCTTCTGCACATGTCGCTGAAATTATCTCTCCCACTGTCAGAAAAAACTATTAAAATCACGAAAAAAAAAAAAATTACGGTTAACGTTTATTTGATTTTTTTCACTATACTAGTACTGTCATAAAAATGAACATTTTGACAGTATGTTAATACGTCCCGTTCGAATTAAAAAGTTTCAAAACACAATGTTAAGATTTCGATATTTGGTTGATATTTATCCTTAACGGTGATATAGAGGCGTAACAAGTTATTTACTAGGGTTATGTAATGAACACTATATAAAATAAGTTTACTTAACATTAAGATTGTACAATTTTATTTCAATATAAATATTATTGAATATGAACAGATATGAACAGATATGAACAAATATTCTGAACTATTAAATTATATTATTTTTTTTAAGATTAAACCAGCCACGTTGTGGGTAAAGCCTAATTTGAGAGTTCCCACCTTGTTCATGATTTAGGAGGCTTATTAAGATGGCGCAAGTCAACGGCCGGACACACTCATCTTCAGTGATCTTCTCGTTTCAATGGCCCGACGACAGAAGACACCACCTACGGACTACACTGCCCTATATCGGCTGCGTTGTCCCCGTTTACTGGCCGGTGGAGGGGGTTGTGTGGTCTGCGATTTCATAACTAATTTCAGTGATCACGGCCCGTGTCCTGGATAAATAAGTGCAGGTGTGATCAGGCAGGCCACTCTGCTAAGGCCTGACCACAACGCGTAACAACGTGTCACGTAAATGATGAGCTAACCTATTTCACAATTCTAGAGGAAAAAATTAGTTAAGTTTTTCGACTCCTATGTAACAATACCTAATTCTGGCCAAAAAAAAAAGATCCTGGAAGCTGGATTTAATATTCTTTGCGGACACCTGCAGCATCCGTCGCGTATCTTTGTGAGAGGACATTTCGGCCTGACATAGCAAAATGAAGTTGTTTTAAAGATTCTTGTATTGGCGGTTAATGATTACGTGCAATATTTCGAACACATGCCATTGTTTCACTTCGTCGAACCAAATGTTAGATACGGAAAAATCACGGGAAAACGAGCCTAGAGTAGCTGTAGTCAAAATATTAACTTTTTAATTAATCGCACAAGGAATTTTGTTAGATTAACAACATAATAGAAAACGAAATTACAGACTGAATTATCACAGCTATAAACGAAATGTGAAATAATCAAAGGATGTACATCCGCAACAACTGATATCAACATCCGGGAGTACTTCCTGGAGCGTGCTGGCACGTCACAGCTTGCAACTAACGTTCAAGGTCAAACCTGTTTGCGGGTGTGTTAAAGGGATCTGGAATGGGGAAATAAAACTACGTCATGCAAAATAAATTTTCATTAAGCACAATATTTATAAAGTTCGTTGGTACTAATGGCGATGCTCATGTATTAGGTAATGCACAGTATATGTATTGTGCTTAATAAAAATGTATTTTGCAACAAGTAGTTTTATTTCCCCACTCCAGATCCCTTTAAAAGAGGACAACACAAATTAAGACATTACAGACCGGCACTGGGACGAAAACCAAAAATTTCGCCCAAAACTGGGTGGCACAACGACGGAGTAACAGCCATGACGGTTTCCGCGTTTGTTTCGTATCTAGGTCTTGGTAGCCTGTGACGGTGCAATGGCGTATGTTGAGAACATTGCGCGCCATTAATCAGAATTAGTTTATTCCGGTACCGAAAGTCTGTGGCTGCCGGTCAGTCAAATATGACACCATCTTAGCAGGAAAGTGGATCTGAGTTATAGTGCTTATTTTAATAAAATTAGACTGGAACTCTTTTCGTGAAAATCTGACTTGCTTACTCATAAGCTAAGTAACTGCGTTGCTAGCCAACTCACTGCACTTCTGTGGTTTTTTCAGTCCTTCCAAACGAAGCCAAAATGAGTTTAAATGTCGTTTTAGTTCATGAGTGACATTCCTTTAAATTGAATTCCCTGTAGATCTTGTTAAATTCCTTGAAAGTTGAAAGGAACTCGGCGTAGACTTCTATGACGTCACCAGCAGTTAATGCCACTATTTGCTGCGGGGCTAGAATTGCTGGGGGTTTTTACGAACACAAGTAGTAGTTTTGCTAAATTGTTTTCGATTTGCAAATATTTGCACAAAAACCAAACAAAATATAAGTTTTTTTTTCTAATTCCTTTCGTGTAACATTTCTAATGCGCAGACCATGTGTTCAGAGCTAGTAGCATCACAACAAACTAATTCGTCACCATGATCACAGCTTCCTGCCGCCGGGTCACAAACAAGCACTCTCATGTCCTGTCAACCGCAACACATCTCCGCATACTGCATGGCGGAGTCAACACAAGTTAATCATAGTCTGGCGTATGCAATTTCTCACACAGGTTGTCCTAGTTGCAAGTCGTGTTTAAACCAGTCTTGCTATCTAATGGCAACCACAACTTGCGTTTCCTATATAAAGGCAATAATGTCAGAGGTTATACGCTTAGTTTAAAAGTAAATATTTCTTATAACGCCAGTTGAATACAAGCATGATTATTTGCATTTAATTAATTAAAATAGTTTTGCATCATCCCTATGAGATTGAATCGTCGGATATTAGGGAGGTGCCTTGGTAAAACATTATTTATGGAACCTCATGAACATATTATTTTTAATATAATTGTCAGTTTCAATCAAAGAGATAAACAAAAATATACAATTATTTTCTTTTTATTTTCTACATTTTGCAAAGAAAAGTTTTGTTCCTACTTTAAATATGTTGTACTTATTTCTATAGTAACGGTCTCCTTATCTGGCGAAGTATATATTTTCAAGACTATTTATTATGCTAGGTAAGCCGTTGTTACTTTCCACTATTATTAGCAGATTTAGTGACTTATTTTGGCAAGTTTTTTTTAAAAATAATATCAACGTGTTATTTCATAAATGAAAATTCACTGATTGTATAAAATATTTTCTTACAACCTCCTGTGTCATTAATCCAATTATGTTTCTTTATGGACATGAAATTTCCCTCACCGAAGTACATTTAGCCTTGTTAGTATCTTAATAAGAAATTCATAGAATGAAAGTTTGAGCAATATTCCAAATTTATGGAGCGTAAATACTACCATTTTAAAAATTACAAATTATGTCCCGAGTTAGACTAAATACGACAGAGGAAAATCTAAGCGTTATTGCTTCTACAAAGTAATATCACAACTGCCTGAAAACCGCTATAAGTAGGCGCAGATATTTTTCTGCGAAAAGATTTACGAGGGGCTTCAATTGCAGTATTCCTTTGGCTGTTGTCCATTTGTCTTTGCAAGAAGAGAGTCTGTTACATGAGCGAGCCAATTAAAATTAAGTTTATTTGATTACTGACCGTCCGTGATTCGCAGACAGATAAGGCGCGTAGCAATTCAAATTATCCAATAACGGAAGTGGCTCTGAGCGGAAGTGTTTCGGAACACAACTTGCCTCGGAATCTTCCCGCGAAACATAAGAGGGTTTGCATCTCTTCAGTTAAAATTTTACTTCCCTGAATTTTCAGTGGAGTGTAAAAAACCTGTTGCTACTAAGATGCGACCAAAAAGTGTTGAATGACCATTTCCAAATCATTTTGCAAAACAGGAAAATTCACGTTGTTTTTAACAGTAGTATGTAATATCAACTGCTGTTGGACGATACGATTATGTGCCACCTCTGATGAGCCCCAGATTTTTTTCCGTCATCTGCTTCTATTAAAAAAGAATCTTGCAGCATATGTTATGCAGCCAACGCCACATGATTTTTGGATCATGCGGGTGATGACATTAACATGAAATAAGTTTAATCCACACTTAAATTGAGCCAGACCCATAATTTAAGCGTTTTGAGAACTGTTGTAAAATAAAGTGATACTTTAGATTTTTAATTACTAGTGTAAAGTTGAAATAAGATTATATTCAACACCCTTGTTTCTTCTTATTTGTGAACAACTTAATTAGTTCAACATGAGTAAGAGTGCAGCAACCCATTTTAGACTCATGCAATCTCATCTGCACAAAATTGATACCGACGAAATAGCAGTACCTAAAAAAATCTTTCATGCACGTCGTGTCTAATTAAGGACGAATTGTATTGGTAAAATTGCACTAGCTGGTGCCAAACCGTCAGCGCAAACCCTCGCCACAGAATATTATACATTTTAAAACCTATTGCGCGTACCTCGAAAGGCACAAAAGGGGTGGTATTTACGTAGAGTTTCATTGCTGTCGCACTGCCGCGTCATCAAGATCGTAATATTCACAGAAAACGTTGCTTTATCCCAAGGTTGAACCAAGGAAATTTGTCGCCATTGGCACGTATTACTTAACCTAGCCTCCCTCAAAAACTCTTTGCACAATCTTGAACATAATTCATTCTCCAGAGTGGCTTGTCGATGGAAATAATTGTAACTACCCTTTGCCATTATATGTCATCTGTTCATTACTACTGTAAAATAACATCTCATATTATAATTCAGTATTTAATTTGTCATATCGCAAATAGTTAAACATGGCTTAATGCTAAGGTCTAAGTATGCTACTGACTAAACAACGTTTCGTCATTCAGAATCACGTCTATTCAAAACCATTTGTATGTAATCAAAACTATAACGTCCGATTTACGTGGATTGTATGACCAAATTAACAAAAATTTTAATTACGTTTTTTTTTAATAAACATAAAACCGTGTTAATTCAAGGTCGTTCAAACCATTGCAGAAAGATTTTATTTGCAAAACTTTAAACAGCCTTCAATTTTATAACGGCAAATGTGATGCTGCAGTCACGCTAAAATATTTCTATAGTTTCACTATGAACTCAGAAACAGGATTTCAAGGCACACAGAAACACTACATGCCATAAGGATTGCAGTATATATCAATAAATGCATTTAAAATTAGTTTTTTAAGCAAACATTTCTACCACAATTTGCTTATTATTTCTCGTAAGTAGAAATATGAAATTTACAAGCCAATAGTGAACATTTAAACATTGTTGAATTACCATTGTTCTGTGATTATTGTCACGTGGAAATGTAAACCAGATGAAAGTTTTTTAAAATATAATATATATATTAGGTCTTTTAATAAAAAAATTTTCTTTAGGAGATAACAAATATTTCAGAATCTGGTTACAATTTATGCAAGAAGAAACACTGAAATGCCCTATAAATTANATTTAGGAGATAACAAATATTTCAGAATCTGGTTACAATTTATGCAAGAAGAAACACTGAAATGCCCTATAAATTATTCATAATTACCACATCTAAAATTAATATGAAATGTTGTGTTAGCGTACTCTGTGATAAAACACAATTTTATGAAAACAGAATTATAATTAATAAGCAATATAAACTGCATACTGTCAAAAGATTCTGGATAATTTAAAATATGAACCGACCTCTAAGTTGATCTGAGAAAATTCCGACGTTGCATAACTGCAGGAATTAACTCATGTCGTTTTTAAAAAAAATATGCGACATGTACTTTACTTCTAAGTACAGTAAATTAAACAGTTTGCGTAAATGGCTATTGTGCGAAAGTTTAAAACGCATAAAATAGTACCATCACAGCAGTTTTATTAATAAAAATAATTATATAATATCTCGCTGCCATCGCAGAAATTGTGCAACGCCACGTTTAATTGTCCGTACTGTCGCAGATATATGGCAAGGAACGCACGTGGATATCATTACTCTCCCGTCCTCGATGTTGGCTGCTAAACGAGGAGAAAAAATCGATTTTCCGTGTCATTAAATGGAGAAGTGATCCGGAAAATGGATGTTCCCTGGGAGCCGATTCACTTTTTCCACGTTTCCTACCTCCGTTGAATTTGTGATTATGTTTGCCCGGCCAGCCAGCGCGCTTGCGAGGATTTATAGGCTTGTTTGTCTCCGGGCTGTTCCGTTTCTCTGTGCGTCGGCTATCGCAAAGAAACACGCTGCCAAACTTTTCATCTAACAGGCGCAGTTCGCGTGAAATACTTGCATCTTGTCGTAGGTCAGGAATTGTGGAAAACATTGTCATGAAATCACGCCTCACTTTGCAGATACCAGCGTGATATTTTAGCTCACAATAAAAGATTTTCAGTTTTAAAATAAGGAGGATTGGCTTTTTACCTTGGCATACCTACAGAACATGCTGTTGATTGAACAATTGCAACCTTCTGCTTCCAATCGATATCTGTATTTAGAGTTACAAATGCTCATTTTGGTCTTATTTTTTTAAGGGTTTTAGATTTTTTAAGCTCTTCAGTACTTTATGAATTAAGGTTAAATTCTGACTAGTTTATTTGTTTCATAACGTGTCGAAAAAATTACCAAAAGTAATATTTAAACTTCGATTTATATTCGTGCTCCTAACTACTCAAGTTTCACCATCGCGTACTAATGATTTCTGAATGGTACAGCGTATTGAAAATATAAACTGGAAATATCATAATCTACACTAGAGAATTAAGAATTTCAAAATAAAAAGCTCACCTTATATCACAATAAAACTTCTGTGACGTTAATGAAACCGCCTACTGGGCGTTTGAAATGGATATCAGTGTGTTTGTAACACACGTTTCCTATTAAACTATTAAAAGCGCATGCAATGTATTGCATTACGAAAAGAACACACGCTATATACGAGACATGCTAAGTGCTTTGAAGACATCATACAGTTTACAAACGCAATTCTGGAGCACTCCAACATGGCTAAAAAAAACTACTTTTTCAAAGCACCTTGTCACACAATATACTCGTAAGATATATACAAAAATACTTAAGGTGCACTGCATTGCACCTTGCCTTTACGCCAATAGAGCAAAAGGGTCTCCTCATAAAGCCTCATAGGTACACGCAGCACGACGAGAATACTGCACGCTAGTTCAGATACTTGCGCTTAGCGGCGGTGAAGCACTCAAAGCACGTGGCAGAGTCGCCCTTATCGCTGCCAAGCTTCTTGGCCTTAAAAGTGGAACATCAATCCTTTAGGTCGGCTCTTTAACAATCATACTTTCGCATTCGTGTTCTAAATGCTGAAAGCTGCATGGGTTTTAATTGTAAGTTCCTAAGGATTATATATTTGGATTATATATTAAAAAAAAATTATTAACACATAAATAAAAGGTTGAGTTTTTTACAACTGGTTCAACGAAGTAAACCGTCTCAATTGTAAAAATATAATTACAAATATTTTCTTTGCTTTAAATATGCAGACAAACTATATTACTTGAAATTTTGCAGTACTTGTGGTTATAAAAGGTTGGTCCCTGAATTTCATTTGAGTTAGTTTATGTACGTTTTTGCTAATTTTATGCAATTTAACGAAAGTGGATAAGATGCTTAAGAAATATCACATTTCACTGCAAAAACTGAGAACTTAAGTATTACGAAAATGTTCTACTACTTGAGTTATTATTTCAGCCAACAAGCGGCGCCATCAATAATGTTTCTTGGGGATATAATAATTTGGGCGTAAAACGTTTAAGCAGAGAGACGGTATGTAGGTCCTCCTGTTACGTTAATTCACTCACCAAGTTAAGGTACCCGCCGTACCCGGTGCTTGAACTACGTTACAATGTGCTCGTAACGCGATGTTTTTTTGTGTTTACTTGCACCCAGTGTACTGATAAACAAAAAGTAGACACAATTCAGATAATGCCTGTCGAATAACTTCAAAGCATTACGCACATCATAAATAATGTAAAATATTTGGTTTTATTTATCTTTTTTCATACTGCTGTATATCAAAATTTGTTTGGTAAGGTACATATACAATAGTACTCAAGGGTCCTGCACTGAAACTTAGTTAACGTGTGTTGTAGTGTCTACCTTACTGATCACCTGTTTATCTATCTCAAACGTGTGAAACAGCTCCAGGTAGGTAGTGGGAAACTCAAAGCACACGCTTGAAATATTAGTAATTTATTACACTGGGATGAAAAATCATGACATGGCCAATACTGTATGCTGGAATGTATTATTCAAGACGCATGCTTGGCGATAATTTCACGTGTATCGCCATGAAATCGAGAAAAAAAATATATAAAATAATTTTCCACAGAAATTAGAAAATGTGAGTGATTTGTTCGATAGTAAGTTTTAAAAAAGTTAGGTGTATTTAATTTAGCAACATTAAACGCCAATAAACTCATGCACTTAACACAAAAAGTGACTTCAATAAAGTACTAAATCTGTGAAATACTTAAAAAATCGTAAGGCCGAAGAAAAGTAACAGATAGCACGCATGTTCTTATGCGTGCTATTTCAGATACACTGGAAGTTTGGAGCTGGGAAAAGACATGCCCTTTTTCCCTCGCGGTTGCAGAAAAGAGTTTGGTAGGTCGATGCGCCGACCACGGGTACCTTGACGCCAGCTCGTCTCGACCGACACGTCTACGCGCATTGCTCTCATGAGGCAGGGCGGGAGGGGAGATAGGAGGGATTGAACGTTTTCTTGGTAAAGAGGGGTGGAGAGTTTCTCCCCCTGCACCACTATTGAACCTACTCAACCTTACCCCTTCTTTGGCTCACCCGAAACCTTGCTTTCTCATCGGTCACCCGCTTCGGATTGAGTGAGGGTGCGCGGTCTCTCCCTGCGACGTCTGACAAACTGCAAGTGATAAAACCGATGGCCTGAGATGTGGTGGG
>NQII01003640.1:139526-159107 GCA_002778355.1 Clitarchus hookeri | reverse complement strand
TGGAAAGGGAAATAGGGAGGGTAGCAGTACTACCTCCGGGAACAAATAGGCTAGCGGAGGTCAACTCGCGCATCTCTCTTCACCAGCAAGTGGAACTCGTGATGGAAGAGTGGGGGGTGGGGGATCGCTGATCGATAGGTCGATCCATGGGAACGAGTCCTCTCTGATCCCCTACACAAGTCATCCATCCACATTTGCATTCGCAGCAGAGTTTCCCGAATTCTCTACCCACTTTTATTTTTATTTTTTTGCGCACGTCTTGACGGAGCATTCGTGAGAAAGAGATGATAGCACTCAATTACAAAAAAAAATGTGCAATCTTAACTTTCTTGTTTTCGTTGTTTTGCCTGAAGAAATAATTTTCTTCTAGCACGTACACCTACCTCAATTGAAAAAGTTTGAGAAATGGTACCCGTCCTGCGAAATCGTGGGTACAACGATTTTAAGCGTAAGAGAGAAGAAACATTAGACGGTCGTGTCTATTTTTCTTATTTTCAGGCTATTATTTTCTTGAAAATTCTGATTTTAGTTTGCAATATATTTATAAAGATATATTCAAAAATACTTATCTCGCAGCAGCTTTTCCGATCCATATTCGGGAGTTTGTGGCGGCAATTTCTATCGACCGTAGTTTTCCAATCACATCCCCCATCAGTGCAAGTGGATTTCGTTTTAACACGTACCATTCCAAACACATACCCTAATAAATAATGCAATATCTTGTTACTGCTTCTCTTTTTGTGACCAATATATAGAAAAACCATACAATTCACAACACAAAAATTTAAGTTAATGCAAATAATAATATTACTTAGTGTGGCATAAAATCGGCAGAGCTTTATTTTATTACTAATATTTTTTAATTCCTACTTGGTTTGCCACCATCTTGATGTTATTTCTTAGCTTTTTGTATTATCCTCTGTTCTTCACCATAGACAGTAATGTGGGATGGACTCACGTTCATGCAAATTAAGTAGATAAGCCCCATAATGAATTTAAATAACTTGAAGTTAAAAATATATCCTTTGAATATTACTTTAAGACGAGAACAAAATAAAAGTATGCAAAATTTTGTAAAATATTTTCGTTTATAATTATTTAACTTCTTAATACAGCGCAATAATTAAAATGGCGAATGCAGTATCTGTGTACTTTATGTGGGAAACGTGTTGGAAAATCTGCTTATACGCTGTCTGAAATTAAATGAGCACTCCCAAAACCACGCTTGTTATCTACATTCCAGGTCATTTCGCATCTTTCGATCAATCGCGGAGCGACTATTGTCATCTACCGTTTCACAGAATCCCAGAGACTATCTTGATAAACTGTTTGATTGCCATGATTTAAACATTTAATTTTAAAAACGCTTACTTATCGTATTCGCACGAAACGAACAAAACCCCAAATAAAGTTACTTTTTAATTTTCTACAATTACTGTGTAAATATATTTAAGTTTCAAAGCGACTTAAAAGGTGTAACATCGTAATTTCCCTAGGTCGCTTTAAACTTTATGAGAACACGACTGCCCATGAGCTCGTAAAAGTAGCCTACAGCGTATAAACGGGCCAGGGGCAAATTCAAGATTGTTAAATTCAGTATAGCACAATTAACAGCGAATCAATAGTAACAATTAACGATCTCCCGTTTGTTACAAACGTAACAAGGTTCTACCAAGAGAGTCTTGCAAAATTCAGTAATATGACACACATTCGTGAGGTCCAGTGTTCTGTGCTGACCAAATGTGGAGAGGTGAAATGTGTCCCCTTACTTTAAAATTCCTTTTGCCTTGCCTTTTAGTTCTCACCACGATTCATTACTGCAAAAAAATAAAATAGGTAATGTACGATGGCTTACATTTCTACAAAAATTTCCTACCCCAAAATGTAATGTGGATGCACTGGTTCCTAGTAATTTTTACCCTAGGTTTTTTAAGTTCGTCGCCAAGTACGTTGTATGATGATCCCGGATGTTTAAGGTGCGAATTACTGCAGTTTCAAGTGTTTTTTACAATTAAAAGACCCGAGATTATTTTCAAAGGGTACCTCGTATTTAACACTTTATTTAATCCGCGGTTGTCCCTCAATACACCTGTACTTTAACATACCTACTATTCAGGGTGATAACGTGTGTGTCGACGGCTCCTGGACGGACACGTATAACTGCTTTCGTAAAGTACGTGCATAATTCTAAGTCGCAATCTGTAAGACACCATGTTCGCGTGACGAGAAAACCGAACACGTTGTGGTAAGAGAAGGTTTCGTACTATCATTTACTGTTTAACGTGCCGATTTTTAGGTCGGGTGACTTTGAGGTATCCCTGTCCATAGCCCAGCATAGAGCAGTAGAGTACCCGTGCCGCAACCAGTACAACTAGGTTGTGTTGGGGGTTGCGCAATGTCCAGGCGCAAGGTAATTGAAACTTACACCTTGCCGTCCTATTTCGTCTATTCTCTATTAAAGGCAGCTTACAGTGCGTCAGTACGTATATTCATCTGATTTTCGTTAAACATAATTTACAAAATGTTTTATTCACAGATGGAAAAAAAAAACCTATATTCACCACAACTCAAGCAAACATTTACGTGCTTTACCACTAAACATTCCATAAATTAATCCGTTTGAATACAGCAAGAATACTTACCCCGGTTGAGAAATTCAGTTAATATTAATAAAAAGAAACAACGTTTCTGTTGGTGTACTCATTAACTTGTTTTGCTTACCATAAGAAAATTGTAATTCTCAAAAATTCTGAAGGTAGTTAAAGGGAAATAAAAATATAACCTAACATTCGTCCTTTTCACAAATGAGAAACCTAACAGAGTAACAACTAATGTCTTTCTCTATCAAAGAATTTAACACTCGCCTTGTTTGTGACGTACAGCATCTGTCACAGGGTTTAAGTACGAAGATGCGAGAATAGCTGCACAATCAAATACTTCAAAAAATTGTGCGAAAAGTACACCCTAGAGTTTTAGCTGGCCTGGAGTTTAACACTTCATTATTGGGGCTGGGAACGTTGCAAAGAATGAATATCCTCCCTTCCCATTCTGAAGAAAGTTATTATACCAAATTAAATTCCAAAAGATGAAAGACATAATCTTAAAGAAACTCAATGTCACAAAATTAACGCTCATGAAATTCTGGGACCTGAATTCCCACTTACAGCAGTAAATCAATCGTAAAAAATTATATAGCCTACTCTGCGCGTACATGTTTCACGAGGAATGGGCTAAAACTAGTAACGATAAAATCATCCAATCACGAAAGTGGACCAGAATTAAAGTGTTTTCAAATATATTGTTAGTCGTGGAAAGTTTCCGCGCAAAACAGGTTGCCTCTACTCATAACCAACAACGTAATTCTCTGTTCAAAACTGAATCAATTCTGGAACACAAAAATTAGGAATAAATATGAGCTACCAAACTCCATACTGATGTAGAAAGTAATATGGAATATTATGTCATTATATCTTATTGAAAGAAATTCTTCACGGGAAGTGTTTCCAAAAAAAAGTACATTAATGGCCTGTAATTTATAGCAGCGGTAAATTTTTTTTTTCTGCGATATCAGCACAAGTTGTACATTCAATATAGGGCGTACATCATGCCTTAGTGAAATGGGTACATATATTTCCACTGTATAAAATCACACATCACCGATTTGGTCCGAAATTCAAGTACAAAAATAATTTTGGCTTGTAATGCCATAATTTGGCCAAGAAAATCAACGTCTACCACAATATTTTGCTTTCCTGACAAGATCGAACTTACCGCAACAGAAGTTCATTTATACCTACTCTTGTGATTCCAGGAGCCTAGCATTCAGCGAAAGAAGTGCATCCATGTCTACACATCAAAAGTTTAGGTTCAACGTCTTGCATTAACACACAGAAGGCTAAAAAGGGCAGGACTTCTCGCAACCCAACATGAACATATTTCTGCAGTAACGGGACCCAAACTATTCGGTGAGCCAAGGAGCTTATTTATTTCAAGGGAAATATTAATAACAACTTCGCTCTCAAATGTGTTGGACTTTCTTTCTATCGATTTCTGTAGGACTGCGTAAAATATCTAACAAGCTTTCATTGAAAATTAAATCTTAAATAATACAACTCTTATTGGGCTAAAACTCAGAGTGGTAACATGAATGGACTCGCGATCAAGAGAACCTATGCTCGATTCCCGTTCCGAATGTCCTGTTTTCAATTTCCGGTGAAAGCAGAGATGACTTATTAATACAGGCGACGGATGGTTTCTGACCAGTTCCTCATTATCGGGGAATTTCGTCTCCATTGACCTCGGTATCTACTAGAGAATAAATGAATTCTTATCACGAATTCCAGGTCCGAAATTAGAGAGATAATTCATAATGGATGTATGGAAGACAATTGAAAATTAAAAATATAAATAATTTCTTTGCAAACGTTACAAATTACGCTATATGACGCAATACATTCGTGAGTATCTTTAGTTTGATTTTATATCTTCCGTCATTTAATACGAGTGTTATTCGGAAACTAAGATCCGAATTCTTATAAGATTAAAAAAAAATGTTTTTTATTTCATTCCTTACCTGTTTCTCTATTTTTATACATACTTTCCATATTTGTTTAAACATTTATCATAACGTTCTACAAGCTTTTCTATGCCTAAGTCATAGACGTCGGCCGCCTGTGAGGATAACAAGTCTGTAACTGCTTATTTCACCTCGTCATCTGTGGCGAAGCGCTTGCCTACCTAAAGGCGTTTGCCTTTAGGTAGCGGAACAAGAGAAAATCGCTCGGTGCCAAGCCTGGACTGTGCGGTGGGTGGTCAATCTGCTCGGTGTAGCTGTTTCCAGTGTGTTGTCGGTAACGCACGCACTGAGACCCACCACCGGAGTTAGAGACCTGTGTGCTGTGGTAAATCACACACATTGGTTTCCTTCTGACAACCGGAGTGGGCTATACCGGTCACTTGAGGTTTGTCGGGACCATGGTCGGCCCTAGTATCCGAGACTGGTCCATTCAGCTGCGGGAATAAGCCAGATATGCGAACATATAGCCTCTACTGGTCAAGGGGACCCACACCTCCGCGTGGTACGAGCTGATGGCATTGAGGTCAGCAGACGTGGGCAACCCCGGGAGGGCCACTGTCCAATTTGAAAGGGTTATGAGCCTCCCTTGCGAAACGTAGATTGTGGGCCATCACAACAGCTTAGCTTGGTGGCGGGCTGGTCGACTCCTTAACAGTCGATGGGGCCCAAATCTGGAGCTCTGCCAGTGAAGGGGATCTGGTACGGTAATGGACATGGCTTCGGCCCCGACACCCAGAAGTGAAAGGAAGGAAGAGCACGGGCTGGCCACACCCGAGTGGTTCCTGGGTTCCCATGGGGCCACGAGGGTTTGGTTTCGTGCTGGGTGTGGTTTAATTATTCGTTAGTGGGGACAGTTGGGGGTCAAGTGAGGCCTGATTGCCGTCGCACATATTCAGAGGTCTATCGGACACGATGGTGGATAATGGTGTTGGCCCTAGAAATAGGGTTCAGGGCTAGTTGTTCAAACATGGGGGTTTGGATTAAAAGATGGGGTCGTTCGTCAGTTCTGGTTTATGCATGGCCAGGGCGGTGGCCCTATCTGCAAAAACACCCATCTAGTGCACCTCCGAACTAGTTGGTGCTCTGGATTCAAATGGGGTAGGCATTTCCAATTAGAGGTAGATGTGTTATTCACTTCCTCCTCTTGGATACAGTGTAGTCCTTCGACGGAGGATGAACCGGTCCTGGGTGGGGTTTGTCTAGGTGTATATCCTTCTGGATAACTGCCTGCCCAGGGTTGTCCTAGGCATGAATGGAAACTGTCGAACTGACAGTAGCGCAGGGAGCCTGCTGGGGTTGTAGGCCGCTGGTTTATCGTGGATGCCTGTCTGGCCCCGAACCGGCGGGGTGTAAGATAATCCGGTGTGTCCTCGTGTTGCCAGTTGGCGTGCCACTCCAGCAGGATATAAATACCGTCGGCCATTGGTATNCTTCTCTCAACGTGCTTTGGCACCATGGGTACCTCGTCCCGGTGTAAGGTGATATCTCCCGGTGAACTTCATCCTGTTCAATGGTAACTTCCCTGTCGGGACCCCCGGGTCTTGTGGAAGTATGCGTTACTCTGGGGGCCGCTGTTCTACCCTGTGCTTCCGAATATCAACGTGCAGAAATTCAAGCGAGCGCGGGTAACCGTGGGCGCAAATATGACTCTCTCAAGGTAGTGGAACAAGTGAAAATCGCTCGGCGCAAAGTTTGAACTGTACGGTGGGTGGTCAATCTATTCCCATCCAAAATATCTGATCAGATTTTGGGTGCCAATGACAGAATTGGTTCTGGCATTGTCATACAGCAACAAAACTCCAGACGTCAGAAGGCCACGTCACTTATTTCGTATTGCACATCTAAGTTTAGTCAGGGCAGCGCAGTAAGCGGTTGTATTGATTATTGTCCCTTACTGCATAAACTTGACTAACACGACTCCATTTCTATCCCATAACACGGTTGCCATAACCTTGCGTGTTGAGATTGTCCGCTTGGCCTTGTTTTTGACTGGTGATGTCAGGTGACGCCATTTCATTGACTGACGTTTATAATCTGGGGTCATGTGAGAAACCCACGTCTCGTACCCTGAGACAATCTTCTTTAAACATTGATCACCTTTCTTATGATATCGGTGCAAAACATCAAGAGGACAAGCTATTCTTTTCATTTGGTGTTCCTCAGTAAGCAGCCCTAGGAACCAAACGTGCGCACAATTTGTGAAATTGCGAATTTTCAGAGACAATTTTGTGCAAAGTTGTTCTACTTACATTCAGAAATTCCAGTGCTAAAGTTGTAATTGTGAATCACTNGTGCAAAGTTGTTCTACTTACATTCAGAAATTCCAGTGCTAAAGTTGTAATTGTGAATCACTGGTCTTCATGCATCTTTTCGTCCACGGCTTTGACCAAATCTTCTGTGATCACTGATGGTCGGCCTGATCGCGGTTCATCATGGTAATTTTCCCGTCCGTCCTTGAAAGCTCTCGCCCACTTAAGCACTTTGCTGTCATTCATCGCATTGGGGCCATACACTTGACTTATATGGCGATGAACTTCCGCTGCTGAAACGTTCCTTGCTGTCAAAAACCGAATCACTGACCGTATTTCACAATCGGCGGGCTGATCAATTGTTTTAAACATTTTCAACTGACACTGTAAACAGCACACTGCAACAATACCAATGAAAATGGCGTTGTTTGACGTGCAAGGCATGCCGGATTCAGTGCGCAAGCGCGTTACAATGTTCGCACGACATTCGTTTAGCTATGGCAATTCGGACTTTATTTTCCGAATAACCCTCGTATATGGCGGGTGATGATATAGCAGGTCATTAGGAAAAGAGAGGTTTACCAATTTTTCAACCTTAAAGACAAACTACGGCACCCGTTCAAACATTAAGTTTTCTCGAGAACAGTTCGCCGACTCTTACTGTATCTTTAATATACGCGTTATCATTAAGTCACAACAATCTACAACGTTGACAATAATTCATGTTCCAAACATCTTGAGATCATTCCNATACGCGTTATCATTAAGTCACAACAATCTACAACGTTGACAATAATTCATGTTCCAAACATCTTGAGATCATTCCTCGTGAAAAATAGGTTTGGGTACACATGACAAAGACTATCGTATTGTGAATATTAAAGGAGATATGCGACATTGAAAAAAAAATTTTCAAATGCGTGAATGTAAAAATACCAGTAAGTACATGAGACGTGGAGACGAAATCTAAATCGTGTTTCATGAAATGGAGATTAAAAATCTCTTTAAGAAAGGATGGTAAAATCGTTCCCTTTCATTTCTAAAGTAGATGTAGTCACCCTATTTTCAATGGCAGCTTTGGAACACTTACGGAGTAATGAAAGATTCCAGGCAAAATGAACACAAATATATTCTCTTGTCCGAACTCGCTCCATTAAATTGTTTTCGAGAAAATGCCACCCAAAATGTTATGAATAAGGCATAACTCTGTGACGGTATGCAAATAACCTGCCACTCGCTCTAATCTACGTGGACGTAATTACTGTTTTGAGGGAGGACAAGCGCAGAAAATAAGGAACGGAGTGCCAATAGGATAAATACATGACACATGTTTACGTGGTACGTAGTACGGCGATGAACGTCCTCGTCAAATGCCACCGCTCTCCTTGTCCATGGTGCTCCAGCATTCGGCCTCGTCACTACAATCGAGCCTTCATTCCTGCGATCTCTGGCGGAGCAGTGCCACTGCCCCGCCGGAGGGTTGACTTCGCAGTCAGTGCAGTTGCACTCCTTGCCGTGCATTCGTGTTGGCTGCTACTAACACGAGGTGCGTGTTGGCTAGCTCCGCTAGCTCCATGCTTCCACAACCAGCTGCAGGCTCGTATGCACTGACTTGCCAGCAGCCAAGCTAACCTCCACGCAAGCAGCTACTATATCCTCGCCCGTGTCCACAGCCGCGTGCGATGCGCGGGTGTTAGTAGCATTGCCTATAATGACAGGGGCACACCGCACCTTCGCAATTTTAAGTGGCGTTTTCTCAAAAACGGCTTACCGGAGCGAGTTCGGACAGGAAGACCTTGTCTTCCTTTTGCCATATTGAGTAATAATTTGCCACGAATTTTTCAAAACTACCTTCTGTTCCAAAATAACCTGCCAAATGACGGTTACTTAAGCAATGAAGGCGGACGATTTGAACAACCATATTTTAACAAATTTACTATCTCCGTTTCATGAAACACAATTCCGATTTTTGTAGCTCCATATGAAATATAATTTCTGATATTTTTACATTCATGCATTTCAAACTTTGATTCTCAATGCAGCATACCTCCCTTAACCTACCCCACACAATAGTGTCTGACAATGTTTCCCTCGCCTAATCTTTCATAAGGAATTTCCTCCCGGAGTTTGCACACTAATTCTGGTCAACCTTGTTTAAAACGTCCATGGGTAACACACCTATGGCAAATTGTACGGCTCCTCCTCATTGCCCAATGACGAGCGATGTTGTTACCAGCTTAATGATCACATATGGCAAATATCAATTTACGAATTTGTTATTTCATCTCACTTGATTTCTGAAATTTGCAAATAACTACTTTTGATTTACAATGCTCAGGGACGTGGTTCTCCCTTGATAACAATGTTCTATTAAAAATCATCGCACTATGTTTAAACTAGAAGTTTAGAATAAAATTATATAACCATTGCAATGAAACAAAGCCAGAAATTTTTATAATCTAGCAAACTATGCAAATTTTATAATGTCCATCAAATTAAATCTATTTTTATAATATTGAAGAATTAAAAATAATTTTTTGCTGGTTTTAGTTTTAATGATAATTTTTCTTGAAATTCATTTAAAACTTTACGCACTTCCCCTTCATTTAACGCACGCATGCATTACTCCTACAATAGGAGTAATGCATGCAAGTATTCGCTTGCAACCCATATTTAAGGTGCGAGTCTTTATGAGGTAGAGGATGAAAGATTTGATTGTGGTTGGAAGTCAAGGCCTTCTTCATGAAACCAGACCACAAACAGGCTCTAAGCTTAACTGATATCCTCTTTAGGTTGTGGTATATTTTATAAATAAATAAAAATATTGCAGTTTTTTTAATGCGTGCAAACTTTAAAAATGCACTTTGCTAAGTTATAAAATAATTAACTATTTATAACTTATGGCTGGTTCAAACGCATGGGTTTTAGTTCAAATGAATCGATTCTTTAATTTTGTTGGCAAATATACGGAAGTGATACAAAACAAATTACGGTGGAAGTGTATCACCCAAGTTTGTATGATATTCAAGTATTTAGTATGGGGTTGGTGAGTGAGGATATTTGAACTGCTCTTAAAAGATTGGTCTTGAGGACCGATACACTAGGTCTGGATAACACGTTATTTCGATACTTTGTTATCATCGAAAACATTTGTTACTCTATGTACGCAACGGAAACTGCGCTGAACGACATCCATTGTGAGATTATATTGGTCCCGAGCCTGTCACTCAGGCCATTGTTCAGACAATGAAACTGCAGACTGGCGAAGTCGCACAATGAAAATCGAGAGAAAGTAGTTTCATAATACGGGATTACGTTCGCCGAGGTTGGAAGAGGCCACGAAAGCTGTTTGAATGAACTCATTGTAGCAAAAAATGGGAGATGTTGAAAATTACATACGTTTTATGAAACTGTTCTCTTTAAAAGCAGCTTTTTTACATTCGAAACTGATTTCCATGTTTTATGGGGAATGGGGTGTTAAGTACCAGAGTAAACAAAACATATACGTAATATCGTTGTTTAAAATGTTCATAAATTTCCTTAAAATTTGGCACTGATTCAGTCCTAATGGGAATCACATTTATTGTAATTATGTTGAGTAAATAATACAAAAAAAAAATATTAGAAAAATGAAAGAAATTTATATTTCAGAAATTTAAAAAAGCCGATTTCTGTTTTTAAACATTATTTTATATGAGCGAAAGAAAAGCTTGGCTAGACTGACATCTTGTGCTTATGCGAAGTAATGATATCTAAATTGCACAGAAGTAAGCAAGCAGAGTAAGAGTGACTCAGAAATTACGCTTCATTTTATAATCCTTTCGAAATCAGATGTATTTGTTTCAACACATTTTTTACGTGTTTATAGGTTACGTTTTTTGCATTTGGTATCGTTCTTTAAAATCAGCATTCAATAGAAGCAGGTCGTGTTATTAGGCACAAATTGTGTGCTTCGTAACCTTGAAAGGCAATAATTTATTACTCTTTTTTTTGTCTCTTGGAAATACCAATGTCCATAATTTTTTACTCTTTGTCAAATGCAGCTGGGCACTTTACCATTTGCAGTTAGGTTTCGTACATCAATGCTCATTCAGAAGTCGCGAAACTCTACCCTGGCGTCGCAAAACCAGTGTCTCGTGAAGAGAGTAAAGTAAAGAGATTTGGGCGGTTCTTAACAGCGAGATCTTGAGAGCCGAAGATCGTGGTTGAGGTAAGTATGTAGCAGCGACGAAATGAAAGGGTGAGGAAACAGGAGATCCCCGAGAAAATCCGCTGACCAGTGACATCGTCCAGCACGATTACCAAATGTGAAAATTCGGAAGTTGCCCGGCTGGGGATAGAACCCGGTTCGCCATGGTGGGAGGCGAGCTGTCTAACCACTCAGACACCGCGGACCCCGTGTCTCGTAATAAACAAGCATTTAGCCTAGCTGCTTTTATATGGTAAATTTTTTGCCTCCTAATATATTAATGAAAATTATTTATTTATTTTAACAATCTTGTCCGAATATTTAATAAAAAAATATTTTCAAAGTGATACTTTTAGTATGTTTCCACGCATTCTGTTACAGGAAAAATTTTAATTTCACGATGTCGAAAAAACCCATCTTTGCATGCACGATTCTAACGTTTCGGTGACGTCAGAACAATCAAATTTCATTTGACCAACTTTATTTCCAGCAGTTCGAAGGTTAAGCTTGACAATGTGTATGGTCTTTAGTCTAACGATGCTTTTGTCGGTCCAGTTAACTCATTCGGCGAATGGTGCGCACAATATCACGGGGGAAATTAATTTTTTCTGGCGTTGCTCCATTTCCAGTGGGATTATAAGTTGCAAAAGGCAAACCATCAAGCCATCTCAGGTCAGAAATTTCGAAAGAAAATCCTGTGCTGTGGTAGTAAGACTCACTGTGGCGAGGGAGCAGAAGCAGTATGTAACAAGGTTCTGCCTCGGCTAACCAATCTTGTTTCTCGAAAAACCACGCTATGAAGGAGCCCGTCCAGTCATCACAGCTTTAAAAATTTCCGCAAATTCACGGAAATATACAGTTTATAATAATATATGAAATGCGTTCCGTAATAACGAAAAACGGAGCTTAACTCAGGAAATATAAAATACGGAAGTCTCCGTATTAGCCATAGCTTCGGGTTTCGAGAATGAACAACGCCAAGTCTTCAGGAAGTTTTATCCGCCACTGTAACAAGAAAAGTATTACATCACACCTGCTACAGTTAGCCTGTCCGAACCACTTAGAATTATTTCTTCGAAAAAACAATAAGTAGATCCAGGCACCCGTGTTTGTTAACACCATTTAAAACACTGAAACGTTGTTAGAGATTGTGCCAGACGAGGGGTATACCCGAGTGGTAAAAGTCTCGGATTACGAAACTTTGGATTCGTATTCCAATCTCGCTCAATATTAAAATATCATGACTTATATTCGGCGAGTCAGTCAAATATTTTAATTATTTTTTTTTTAATGATATTTCTCCACGGAAGTGCAAAGTGATTTCCCCCAATATTTTCAAAAACAATGTGACTTAAAAAGCAATAGAGATGGTGCTGCTAACTGCCATTGGTCGAATATCTCCACATTAACGTCGTGCACACGTCCACTGGCCAGACACATCGAGGTAACATTTTCAAAGTCGTGTCAAAACTGCCATTATCTTCCGCCTCGTGGTGGAGAAACAAGGACACGGCTGTGGTCCATGCGGTATAATAAGGCAAATTTCTGGCAGTCAGTGAGTGGCAACTTAATGTATACGAAACAAACAAAGTGCCATTTACAAAATCCTGTATCAGCTGATGCACGAACGAACAAATGTTTAAATTACGTTAGCTATTCTGAGTGCACTGCCGATGCAAATCAGAAAAGCAGAAAATACGCGGATAAGAAAGAGTTCTTCTTTTTATTAATACATTTTATTTTATAAGGTTACAAAACAATGGTTGTTAGTGTTAAAACTAAACTTGTAGTTATGTAGTTATGTATAGGTGTTCAAAATGAAATGTACGATGGAACGATTCGACGTGGAAAAGTTTTCTGAAGTTGTGCTAACTTCAGAAAACTTTTTCACGTCGTATCATCCATCTCCAACCTCGCTTTCAACACGTCCTTGATATTAATTCCAAAAGTATACCGAAATATTGCATAATATTGGTGAATTATTTTTTCTACTAATTTGACGAAACGACACGTATTTGAAATTTATTTACAGCCCGTAATATAAGAACTATATACTTTAAAAAAGGGCACTATCTGTTGAACAAAAAAAGGGTTGCTCAACCTTCACCGTGACGTACTGTGCGCGCCATCTGTTGGATATTTTGCGAGGTATTACAAGCCAGAAATAAATCGCTTTCCTGAGCGATATATAACAAATTTACAAGCAGATGCCAATAGTTATGTTTTTCCACGAGCTCTGCATGATTTTTAAGGTAACATATATTTCATGTACAACGATTTGGAGTATAAGTAATTTATATTCGGCCGGTAATCGTTCGTCTACGTAAATTATACGCTATATTGTTCTCTCGAAACCCATCTCCTTGTTTCCGTAGAAAGTGAGACACGCGTAAATAGTTTTTAAGCAATTCTAATGTTATTCCAAGTCACATATTTTCAACTCGAATATATTAGCTATAACGTCCAAAGTGTGATAATAGATACAACAGACCGTCTAGCAAATGTTAACCCAAATTCAATTTTCTCGGACAAATTAAAATCGAGTTAGCAAATATTTATTTATTTGCAAAATTTTATATTTTTACTTTTATAACCTACTTATTTGTTTAGACAGATGTCAATCTTAAAATACCTTAAAATTTGTTTAGCATTTCAGTACAATGAGAAGTGGATTAGCTGACAACGTGTCGATAAAGAATACAGCCCCAAATTGACGGACCAGCTGATGGCGGAAGGATACGTAGTCAGATGTAAACAGTGGCGCTACTTTCACCGAGCTGTCAAAAAGTGGCCTTCTTATATGGTACAAAAACTATCACGGTACTGGAGAGGCTGACCACGAAGAGGGCCTGCAATAAATACAGCAACGTCTTTTAAAGCTGCGGCCATAACAATATCTACCTTGAGGATTTCATTACTAAGAAATTATCGCCTGTTGTTGCGAATGTATTTATTTCCAACAAGTTCTGTACAAACAAAACGCAATAAGTGTTGTAACTAGAAGATCAGTTAACATACGAAATTAAAATTATTTTCAATTTAAAATATTTATTTCTATTTTAATTATTATTAATGGATCATATATTTTTTTAGGCCTTATAATAATAATTGAAATGTATTTAATAACTCACGCTACGTAGTACTTATGGACTCACAAACTCATGACAGGCTGACGCGTTCACGAACCGCCCCTGGAGTGTCTGGCGCGCTCGCGTGGAAGACAATTTGCACACCCAGCGGAAGTTCAAGTTCAAGGCCAACAAAAGGCCACTGCAAACACACAGCCGAGCGTTTGTTGGGCCCACCTTCTTTAAGGACTGCAAAAAAGCAATTGGCAGTCCCTTATACCTAACTTATCCTTCTACTATAATTCCCTTCAAAAATGTATTCTACCGTAGCGAAGAGGACTTCAACCCAATCCATTTTCCTGCTGCTGCAACATGAACTCCGCAACTCCCAGTCATCTACATAATCCACACGGACTCTAAGGCAAGATGAAGGTATCTCGCTAGTGAACCTTGGTGGAGATGTTATGAAGTGATCAAGTCTTAGCTGAACGGCCTGTCTGATCACACCTTCAAACATGAAAGATGGGTGTATCAGGTCGTCGTAAACCGCCTCCTAGAATTAGCCTGCGGCAAAATGAACAAGGTAGGGACTTTCCAATTAGACTGTAATAGTAATGGGATGAGGTAATAACATTTTATACAATTAGTTAGCATCGTGGTATACCATTTATAGCTCCACCGATCAATAGTCACGTAAATCGTAATTGTATAATCTTTATGTTAATAAACCGCATCTTACACTGCTGTGTTCTACCGAATCATGACTCATTTTTGAGCTACGCCCTTAGCACCTTTCACATGTGAATTAGTTTAAATCTGAATTCGTTACACTGTGTTTCTTGGAAATTTGACAGAAAAAATATTTTATTCAGCCCATTTGCGTCGTCATTCCAGCAGCGGGCAGTGGAGAAGTTACTGGAAGATTCTGTATAATTCACGTACAATGGCGGTAAATGAAAGAATAAGGGCTGGTTTACATCGACAGTAATAATAAAAACAAAACTACATAAACAAGACGTAGAAACACTTACGTGAGGTGTGACTTACAATACGTTGATATTATAATTGACGTAATTGTAAAGAATGTCATGCCACTATCAGAGAAGGCTAAGCATCTGCTCTCTGATGCGAGCAAAAATAATTCTACATAAAAAATGTAAGTTGCCTAAGTCTATGTTTCTGAGATGTATTGACAGGCGGTTATCTGCCTTCCTTTAAAATGATTCCGCCGTCAAGTGACGCGAAGGAGCAATGTTGTTTACTGGAACCCAAATAATAAAAACTACCGTTTAATTGCCTAACAGAGGCGACGGTAGTGTAGTAGCTAGACAACTCGCCTCCAATCAAGGTTAACCGGGTTCGATTCATGGTGGAGTTATACATTGATTTTCGCATGCGGGAATAGTGCCGGGCGATGCTACTAGTCGGCAGGTTTTCTCGGGGATCATCCGTTTCCCCCCGCCCCTGCATTCCGACGCTGCTCCATACTCACCTCACTTCATCCTAATCGTCTCTCAGGACATCGATGTTAAGAGCCACCCAAATCTCTTCACTTACTTAATAGTCTGCCGGCAACACATTACTTAATAAACGAAGAAGTTAATGGTGTATCTCGCGTCATGCAGAAAAAAATCGTGTAAATGTGCCACCTAGAATGTTAACGTCTTCGTTTCATTCCGTATCTGAAATATGCGGTATAATGTAGGCCTACATGCCAACTGTGAACATCTATTTAAATTTTTGCCTTTAGAAATTTTAAATTAGTTGCTTTCTACTAAGGGTACCTGGCTATTTACATAGACGTTTCTTAAAATCCTAAGTTCACTTCCTCTGACGAAGTTAATACAACAAATATAAATTGACATTACCTTATATGATCTTTTATAAGTTCACGAGTTTACTGAAGAACAAAGTGCAAACAGAGATCAACACTTCTCTTTGAACAAAAAAATTTAATATTCCGTAAACGAATCGTGAGGCAAGTTTGAGGACATGAGCGGAAGTGAACATATATTTTTTTAGATACATGATGGTTTTGTTTGGAGAAACGTTTCTCTTGGTCCCGATCAGGTAAAAAAAAATTACAATGAGAAAGAAATGCAATGTTAAGCATTTCGCATCACTTGTATAATTTGCTGTTCAGTCTATGAATATAAGTTTGGACGCAAAATTTTATCTTAGACAATTCAAACAATAAGAGTTCTTAGTTGATATACATATTATCATTCTCATTGGCTATGACAATGTCAGACCGTATATAATGCGATACTTGAAAGCGTGTAGTGAACCGTTCTTCTGCTTCATTTATTATTTCTTTGCTAAAGGATCCCTTCTCCTTCGAGCTGCTTCACTGTAACGATATTCATCGATGCATCGAAGGTACTTCTCGGTATCTAGATCCCCACGGCATCCCGTAATTAGGTAAGATACGAGCAGAAGTTAGTGTATTTAATTTTTTATTTTCTGAGCTCAGTTTCACTAGAAATCAGCTCATGGTCGCCCACATACAACACGGTCGTCGGAGCATGTAATATAAATTTTCTTCGATCTATAATTTTTTATTTTCTTTATTTTTTTTTAGTTCAAGGTGACTGGAGTCAATATGAAAGTCACCTACATCCAACATGGTTTTAAGGAACAGTAACAAAGGTGACCGCTGACCCACCTGGGGCCCTATTTTCTAAATTGAGCTTGCTTAAAGACAGTCAGATGGTTACTCGTAACCTTCTTTATATGGCATTCTGTAAGTCATATTTTTATTGATATCTGTGTGCAAAGATGTACGTTTGTCAACGCAGCGTTTTGTGTTCTGAAATCAACGATATGGTTCTTGAATTATATGTTTTCCGTTGTTACAGAATGTATTGTCACAAATTTGGTTATTATAATAGTTATAAAATAAATTTCCTACTTTCTATCGATACAAAATTTTTGTTGGCAATAGTTCATTTTGAGCATCACGAGATAACAGCACTGACCTGTGGCCGGATGACATATTTCAACGTTTAGAAAAAACTAACAGACTTAGAAACCAATCGGTTGAATTCCTCATTGTTTTGTACTCATTCTGGATGTATTGTGTCTTTTTTTACCTGATTAGATTCTAAATTTAAAATATATGTATTTTACATACGGTTATAATCAGTTACGTCTGTTACATATTTGCAGACAACAGCTAACTCTGACTAGTTTATTTTCTCTACGCCGAAGGTTTCTGCGACTATGAAAAGTATCGCAATGGCGTACGTAGATAATAATAGTTCAGATAATCACTTACCGCCATTGCATTACACAAACATGACATGTCACCTCTCCTTAGGTTCTTTCCGTCGCCTCAAAGTCCCTGTAAACGTCCACGCCACTTACACGCATCACAGCTGGCTACACAACTCCAGGCTCTCCCACAGGTGAGAGGCGGAATACACAGCTGACGTGATCGTTTTTCCAGATCCCTCTTCACATCCCCAGTCACTCCTTCGAAGGGCCAAGCATATATAATTCCAGTGACGGAAAATACTTCAGTGATGACGTGGCACAGCATAAGTCTCTCCTTTCCATACCTTTTTCGCCACTAACCTTCCTGGAAATGATTGATTGATTTGATTTAATAGTTTCTTTATTAACCATGACAATTTATAAACGTGCGAATACAACATAGGAACAGGAGTACACTAAAAATACATGTGTACCAACGAAGAATATCGTTCTTGCACAGAGCCGGATAGTAAGTGAACCAATTAACTGGAAAAGAAAAAAGAAACCGGTAAATTCAAAGAACCAGGGGAAAATAACCAAAACCCCCAACACTGTAATGGAAAATTAAAAATTACAACAAAAATTATGAGACTGAGGGGAAAAGGCCTGAAAGTAATAAGTACAAAACAAAATAAACCAGTGAGTAAGAAATATATGAAAAACTAGTGAATGCGGAATACTATTAATGTATTAAATAAAGAATTAAAGTCATAAAAATTGGAAGGCAATGAAACCATTTAAACGGTGTACCATATGGGACAATAATGGCACACATAAAGGATGTGTGCCTGGAGTTGGGAGTTACTTGGAGGTTCCCGACTACCTGGAGATTTGTGTAATGCAGCTGTGTTTTGGGGGTACTCCGAAAAGGTTTTTCCAATGTGCGCGAGGTATTGCAAACACTCAATACCCCTCGTCTGAAGTGTGTGTGTGTTTCTTTTTCGTGTATGAGTGCATGGAACGCATGTTTAACAGTTTCGTGGAAAAACGTGTATTTCAAATACACTACAACGCAGTTGAAGCACCAGGTAGGCGGGAGCCTTAATGATAATGAGCAGTGAAAACCATTTTTGTAAGGTAACCACGCTAATTATCGCATGTCAAGTTCACCTTATTATGTCAACAGTGTTCAGTGAGTACGTATTTCTGCACCAGTTCGGACCGGCTCGGAATTTCCGCTGTGTATCGTGTAGCGGCCTGCTGAAGAATATTTGCGGTGAATAGATTTATATGAAGAAACCCCTGTCCTAAGGAACCATCAGGACGGACTTTATTACAATAAAGTGAAAAAAAACAACACCTTGCTTGGGCGAGTATGTCGAACCAGAAGAGAAGAAGAAGACGAAACGTTAATGGCAAACTATCAATTACTTGTACTGTTTCGCAGAACGTTGTGACCTTCTTCGCAGTTTTATGGCCAACGAGATGAACCAGAATTTCAAAGTCTTGAGAAGGCACTGTAAAGTTGCGGAAATATCTCTTGTCGAATCCCGTTGACGGTACCGGCAATACGCATCTTCCTGTCTCTTTTCCCCGTCATTTTCGTTAACGTACACAAGAACAAAGAAATAACCTGCTGCCTCAACCAAAGCCATTTCGGCACCAAGTACTTGTTGTGTTCACGGCGAAATTGGCGGGAACAAGGCGAGCACCAGCAAACGGGTTTTTTCGGACGTTTCACTTGTTCGCGCCTGTTCAAGGTTTTCGGCTTGTTCTGTTCGTTTGGAGAAAAGTGATCAAGTGAATACCCTTCTTCACGTAACGCGGGCCTTTAACTGAGAATTGTGCAAGATGGGCACGCGGAGACACACAATTTGAAACAATTGACAATGCTATAGAACAGGTTCGTGTATAACGGAAAGTTATGCCCCGTTATGTGTCAAATGGTTTAAGGTGGAGGCCTGGGTAAGCCTCCTAACGATGTGCAGAGCTCCAGCAGAAAACGTTTTATTAAATAACCGTCCAACGTGTCTGAGTGAGAACTGATCACGAATAGCATTTAAGAAACTTTACGCGTTTGTGTAGGTTTTCAAGTTCATCCACTTATCTCTAAAGCATGTTTTTGAGATAGCAAAATGGCTCAAAGGGGTGATTTCATGGTCATTTTTATATATGAACATTCTGGTACGAATCATTAAAAAGGGAATAGGGACGTGCATAAAATATTTATTTATATTATTACGTCATCAAATGGTATGGTCTCTGCTTAAAATCTCATGGCGTGCAGTCTGCCGTAGATAACGC
>NQII01003640.1:52717-133356 GCA_002778355.1 Clitarchus hookeri | reverse complement strand
CGGCCATACAAGAGTTCTCCGGCGGTCAGTGTGCTACGACAAAACCCAATTCAACACCTGGTGCAGCTAGCCTGAACTTGTGCGCGAGCTCAGATTACGCCTGCACATATCCGTCGTTTACTTCTGTAATGAGACTCGTATCCAAGTCTTTAACTTTTTCCCTTAATAGTTTTAATGCGTCTATCAGTCACGCCTGCAATTGGGATATTTGAGGCTCTCTGTGTGTTAGTAGGTGTGCGTGTGTAAGTTTGACGTATGAGCTAGTGAAGAATGACCGTTTTCCCTACCTTATTTATTAGTTTCACAGAATCACAATGTATCTTTGGTTTCGCCAGAATGAATAAAAACATTAATTTTTGATTTTTTTTTTATACGAAAAGTAAAAAAATTTGGAGTTCGAGCCATTATTTATTTACAATAACAATTTTTACTTGGATTAACGTAAATCTAAAGTACTATGGTCTCCGTGATGCACTGGCCGCAATATACTCTAATTTTTTCGCACATGTGAAATATTTTTTTATATGTTTCGACGAGATTAAAGGGTAGAGAATGAGAGCTGTATGTGCGTGTAATTGCTGGAATTCACATTGTGGTACAAATATGCATGGTGGACTAGTATCTCGGGAATAAATCTATGTTTTAGTTCACGTAATTCATAAACAGTGAATACAATTCACATATAATGGCGTAGAGGCCACACAAATATACATCAATTGGTTTGTAACTCTGGGCGGTATCTAAAATAGGATAAATAAGGGGGGGGTGTTTTTTTCCCATGGATCGGATATATCACTTAATTGAGCGAGCGCATACGAATGTATGAAAATATTGAAATTTTGTTTGCCGAAGACAACAATTTATTTGTGATTTTGTACTTATGATGGGTGTACATTTACGCTAGCGTCTCCTCGAGGTATATTATTTTTCCGTGTAAAAATTATTATACGTGAAATATTTATGCGTATACAATTGTTATATGCTGACAATGGGTGCTAGAAAAATCGCCGCACGATATCAGTATTTTTTTCCGGCTGCCCAAATTTTCTTATGTACTGGTTTTAAACATGCAAGGAAATGTTTTTAATGAAGAGCGTCTATGCCTCGGTGAGGGGGAATGCACAGTCTACTTCCTTGTGCATATCGCATTCCGCGGGAGTAGCGAAGTGGTTTTACCTCTTTTTTGGAGTTTTCGAGTGATGATTACATTATAGAAAGTTGAATAATACACCCGTACACGGCACATTATTTCTTCAAAAATGAATTTTGAACAAATTTTTTCCTGAGGGGGGCAGGCATGTTGCTTAGAGGGGAAGGGGCAGTTGGTGATAGATTTTCTTAAATATTTACTACGGAACTCTCTTTTTATGCTTCTTTCTCGTGACCTAAATTTACAGTATGATGTTTTGCAGTATTTTTTATATCTTTCCTTTCGATTCGAATACCTTTATTTCGTTTGAATATAATCGGTTTTGCAAAGCTTCGTTTGAACCATACAAAAAATTTTATTGGTGGCGTGTTTATGTTGAGAGCTAACAGCGATGTTTTGCCCCATTCGAGGTAAAAATGTGCAAACAACCTTCGAATGCCCGCTATCGTTGTAGAGCCACGGACTGTGTTGGAATGCAGTTTGTAAATCCACGAAACCATTGTCATTTACCAACCCAGACCCTGCCACGATTCTTGGGCGTATGGTTGCTGGCACGATGGTTGATACTCTTCCTGAACCCTTGGTTTTGTGGGAAGTACACTGGTACCCTGCTGTGAAGGAGACTGTACACGACGGATTTTGGGAGGCGAAGATCTTACAGATACGCAGGTTTTTTGCATGCCTCTGCAAATTATCGCGCCTATCAAATGCCATGCCACAGTTTCCACACTTATATGCCCCTCTATGTGAATTATTCGAACTTCCATACCTTTCGGGTCTTCGAGCAGATTTGATGAATGCAAACGAAATGTTACATAGCGGCACGGGTACTGAGGTAACGTCATTGCAAATGTTATTGATGGTAAATATATAAATTTAAAAAAAATAAGTCCTTGTAACATATTTTATGACTTTACATATTACTCCAGAGACTAGCTGGCCCGAACCGATGCTCCAAATTTTNTATATATATATATATATATATATATATATATATATATATATATATATATATATATGCGTATTACGTGCCAACTTGTTAATTACCTTCGACCTGATGGAATTAAATGTATAAACATACCAGTCAGGATGCTAAAAAACGAATGGCGAGAGAGTGATCTGTCACCTCTGGCATCAAACGAGATACGGTGCCGAAGGTCGACATTATTCCCATGAAATACTTTCCACATACTAGCACGCTCTGGTGTACAATGTTGAAAACCAGAGCTAAAGTGATATATGATTAAGCGATGTTAAATAATTGATTGGACCAAAGTGGTGGGGTGAGTTGAGTAACAGAATTCAATTTCAATGGTAATTTAATTAGCATTAAAACGAATAATGATTTGGTCGGTCTTAATCAAAGATCTAAATTAAAAATAATATCGACTTAATAACTTATGCTTGTAGGTATACTGCTTATATAAAAATATTATTTTTTAAAATAGGAATGAAAAATTGCAGATTTTTCCATGACTTTAAATAAAAGTGCCGATAGCTTAATTTGTGGGTAAATCGTCAGAATGAGCGGGCACCGGCAGCTCGCCTGTCATTGAAATCAAGAAATTAATGCCACCTAATTGTCCAAAATATAATCTAACATGGAGGGTGCCGACAGCACCACCCATACTTTAAAAAAACATAATTAAATATGGCTGCCGCCTCGTGGTTAAATCGGAAGCTCGCCTGGTGAAGAAATCAAGAAAAATGTTCTACCTAAAAACATAAATAAATATGGCTGCTGCCTCGTAGCTGGTGGGTAAATTAATACCTTAGTGTCACCTAGGCGATGAAAATATATGAAATTAAATATAGCAATCGAACGAAAGTGAGAGACAAACACCAGTAATGTACAAACAAATAACAAATGAAAAACAAGGAAATTTGAGAGTGGCTTTGACGCCTACCAAGATGGCGAACTGCACTGGCCTGGGTGGCAGACTGCACTTACCAAGATGGTGGACTGTCACTACCAAAATGGTGAACGGTGGCTGTGACGCCTACCAAGATGGTGGACTACACCTACCAAGATGACGGTACGAGTATTGGTGGTTGGGGTGTGGCGGACATCTAGAAATTTTAGTTTTTGTAAATAAATTATTTAATAAATATTGTATAAAATAATAAAAAATAATTTTAATAATTTTTAATACATATTTTTATACAATTTATATACATATTTACCTATTTTCTTAATTTTTTTTACAGTCGTTTATTTCTTTTTTTGGGTTACAAGGTTAAATGATACCGGAGTCAATTTCGAAGGTCACCGGGATCAAGGAGAAAGGCCAAAGTCAAGACAGCCTGGACGCAAGATGGTCGCCGACCGGAATATAGAGCACGAAAAGCTCAGACGCTCCGGTCCCAGGCCCCGATGTGCCAAAATACCCATAATCTCTCTACTAATAGATCTTACGAAACCCATCGATAATCTTTCAGCCACATATGCGTGAAGTTAGTTAATAAAAAAAATTATCCACTTAGCTTGAGCCCAGCGAACGCTTGCAGGAAAACGGAACTACCTCCGGAGATAAGGAACAGCTCTGAGAGCAGACGAAAAGCGAAACAGCTATGGCATTCAGTCGTTACCAGTAGTATTGAGGTTAAGGCAGGACTTCGCCATAAACACAAAACTTGGGAGAATTTTCAGTTGCAAGAATTACTTGAATTACTTGAAGCCTCTCAAAGAGGGGAAAAGATAAACGGAGAAGGTTATGTAGTCAGCGTCACCAAAATTCCGAAGTAAATGCAAGTGCACAAACTAACTCCGGCATTATTAGAGCACTAAAGGACTACATTGTGGTAAGACTATTAGTTCACTTAGGTACTAAGTCCCAAGGAATACAGAGACGGAAACACAGTAGCTTCGTGCAATCTTGTTCTTCTGCCGAGTCAGAAGTGCCAGAAACAAAGCTGTAAAGCGCGTAGTAACATAAACTAAAAGAGCAACGAAAAAATTAACACGTAACTGATATCTGTCGTAGGCTGTTCAGAAGAGACGAAACATGCAGAAGTGCACAGAGGTGGGGGAACATAGCATGCGAAGAAAGAAGCATTTTTTATGTGAAATCGCGCGCTAAGCGGCAGGGATACGCCGAGAAAATTTGTAAGACCTGCTGCTGCAGGGAAGTGAGCGAAAGGGGTAACTTTAGACGGCGAATGAAAGAACTCGCATCACAGCATTGCACATTAGTTGGTAGAGAAACAATCTCTCACGAAGTACGTGTCTGCAGGCGAGACGGGATTTAAAACGTATCTTTCAAGACACAGACCAAAAATGAATTGAAATAAAACTGCCGAGAAAAATACGTGATATATTGATAAACAATTATTAAATAAACTGAAACGCGTAAATTACACATTACATATGCTTAAATAAATAAATAAATAAATGAAATAGGTTTCATGAAGTTATAACATAACACTGGGCAATTAGACATTATTAAAAAAACCCGATGATACTTGACTGAATAGTGAAAGCATCAATTATCACATTAATTGAATACCAAACAACTCAACATTAAGCTCTATGGTTTTTAGTTAATGGAATACGGCAAATTAGATTTAAAAATAGTTCACTAGCAGTGGCGTAACAATCAAATAGTTGTGACGTATTTTAAAACTTAACAAACTTGAATTTTACTTGTGTTACTAGCAAAACACATCTGCTCTTACTACACTTTTAAGGGCAGTTATTACTCTTTCCGAATATACTTCAGCTATTTGTTCTGTATATATTTTCGACCAATTTTTTGATGAAGAATCACTTGACGAAGTTTGTCGGTACAGTTCACATCCACCCTGTATAAAATTTGTATATCTTAGCTCGGGAAACAATTAGCTGATACCTATATAAATTTTCATTGATGTGGTACTGCAAAAGGGGATGTAAACGGGTATTTTATGGGTAGGTCAAAATTCTTGTTTAAAATAGTTTCTACATAGCCGTTTCAGATTAGTAAGCTATTTTGTCGAAACAATGTGATAATTTCCAATTTAATTTTTTTATGCTGGCAGTATATAATACAACTATCATATACGTCTACACGGAGACACTTTTGTCTGTCATTTTGTAAGATAGCGCCTCACAAATAAAAATGTTTTTACCGAATTCTGCAGACAAGCAATTCTGCAGCATGTGATGAAAACTGTAATGAAAGCCCAGAGACTAATTTTATATTGGTAATATATACCGTCAAAATCATGTAATTAATATTAACATAATTTTGTATGTAAGCAGTATATAAATCAACAATCATATCCGTCTACACACAGACTCTTTTGTCCACCATTCTATAAGAAAGCGTCACAAAAAATAAACAATCGTTATATTTCGGTAAACAATTAACCGATTTTTACCAAATTTCGTAGACAGGTAGTACTTCAGCAGGTGACTAAAACTAGTATGTATCAAGTAGGGCAGTCACTTATTCTCAAAACTGTGGCCATATAATAATTTTAGCCTAATATGCTATATCGTCTAAAATATGAAATTAATTCCAACTTATATTTGTAGTCTCGCAGTATAAAATACAACCATTTAATGTCTTCGCATAGTCTCTTTCTTTAGCCATTTTTTAAAGTAGTATCACATGACAAATTTAATTTTTAATGTAATATCTATGAAAAAAATACTCCCGCTGAATTTGTCAAACAAATAGCAATGTAGCAGGCCGCGTAAATTAAAGGATGTGAATGGTTCAGACACTTATTTTTAAAATGGCGGTCATATAAACGTTATATGTATGATAAATTTATAAAACTACGAAACCAATTTCAACTTAACTTTGAATTCTGCCAATATATATTATAACCTTCAAATTTGTCTATACACAGCCTAATTTCTCCTCTATTTTGTTATATACCCCCAAATGAGAAAATGCAATTTTTTATATCATTTCTCTGGAAACAATCAAACGATTCCATTCAAATTTGTGGAAGAAGTAGTACTGTGTTAGGCCATATTAATTTGTATGTTTTAATTGTGCCAGACACATTTTTGTAATGGCTGCTATAATCATATAATAGACTAGTGTGTTATAATATGTAGCCAATTTTAACATAACTTTTAAAACTGTATCTATGACAAACATCAAATGTGCTAATATATACCATTTTTGTCCTTTTTTTATGAAGATCGTCACATAGAAAAAAATGTAGGTTTCTTGATATATCTCAAGGACAAATCAACCTATTCACACTAAATTTTACGCGCAACTAGTGCTAGAGTAGGCTATGTGAATTACTGTGTTTAGGGAGCGGCAGGCCCTTTTTATCCTCATTTACGAAGGAAAGAAAGGCTTATGAGATCACTTTCCTGTCTATGTGCATTTAGTATGTGTGTGTCTGCTTGTACATCTGAAAGTGTGTCCCCCCCCCCCCTTTAAATTGTTGAACGCATTAACCGAATTTCACCAAACTCGAAACACTTATATAACAAAGTAAAGATACCTGACTTTCATAGTTTTCGACCACGTCGGGCCATTTTAAAATTCAGGGCGATATGTTATATCTCGGTAACCATTCGAACAATTTTTCCAGCATTTTGTATACTTACAGCGCGAGTTGTAATAATTAAATTCAGCTGTGAATATTTTTGTTCGTAGGCCATTTTGGAAGATAGCGCCACATGAAAAAATAAAGCTTATAAATTATATCTAAAAGTACTCAACCAGTTTTCTTCAAATTTGGCAAGTAAGTCATACTATGAGGGACTAAATAAGTATAAGTAAGGAGACTTTATTAGGAAATAATTAAAAAAATTGGCAGTCATACAAATATTTTAGGTGTATTTGGAATAACTACCATACCGTACTCCTAACTTCAACCAAATTTTGTACACTGACGGTATCTATTACAGGCATAAAATTATTCAGAAAAAACAGTTATCTGCCATTTTGTAAGATAGTGCCACACTAATAAATAAAGTTATGTCATATCTCGGGAAAATAATGTTAATATTCTTACCAATATGGCAAACAAATAGAACTGTGGTAGGTAATGTTAACTAAAATGTTAAGATATTTGTAACACTTATTTCAAAAATGGCGGCCGTATAGATGTATTAGTTTTTTATGTTATATAGTCAAAAACATGCAATTAATTCCAATGAAACTTTGGATGATTGCTGTCAATATTCAAATAATGAAATTTCTACATAATTATCTCTTTTGTTTACCATTTTTTAAAATAGTATTGCTTGATAAATTAAAATTGTGTGATTTTCCGAAAAAATAACCGATTTATACCAAATTTGGCAAACAATTTTTGATGTGACAAANATAATTATCTCTTTTGTTTACCATTTTTTAAAATAGTATTGCTTGATAAATTAAAATTGTGTGATTTTCCGAAAAAAATAACCGATTTATACCAAATTTGGCAAACAATTTTTGATGTGACAAACAATGTAAACGAATAAATTTTGGGAGTGTCGGACACGTATATATTTCAATTGTCGTCCATATAAAAATTTTAGCTATAAATTTTTTATCTACGAAACTACAAAAAAATTAGAACTTTACTGTGTATGTTAATAGTATTAGTTGTATCTATCAAAATTGTATATGCGAAGCATCATTTCTCTTTCATTTTGTATGATAGCCCCACATAAATTAATATGTATTTTTAATTACGTATTTTGGAAAACAATAAACCTTTTTCTTCCAAATTTTGCGAATAAGTTCTCTGTGGAAGGCTATATTAATATATGTGTTTTGAGTCAGTTAGTGTCTTATTTTTTTAATGGTGCGTATGCAAAAATGGTGGCTTTTTATCATATATCTATGAAATTATGTAACTGATTTATATTTAACTTTGTATATTGTATATTTGACAATATTCGAATGTGCAAATATATAAACTTTTTGCCCTCCATTTATGAATATCGTCATATGATTAATGGCAGTTTTTATGCTACATCTCGAGGACCAATCAACCGGCATTCATTCTAGATCCTCCTTTGCCGAATTTTTTGAAAGTATTGTAAGGTGAGTAAACTGAATATCTTCGTATTTGAGGAATAATACTACTAATTACCACAACATTTTTAACACACGTACAGAAAACCATGTAAAGTTAAATAATTAAAATGGGGCAAGTCAATGATTTTAAAAATGGCTGCCATATAAATATTTTTATATGTTTGACATTCCAATTTAACAATTTCAATAAAAAGTTTTATGTTACCATTATCTATTAAATACATTTTGTTCATAGCTTCTTTTTAAGCAATTTTTTAAGATAGCCCCATTTAATAAAATGATCTTTTTATACCATATCTCGTAGACCAATCAACCGATTTCCATGGAATTTTTCACACAATTAGTGTTTTGGTAGGCCATGTAAACGTATGTGTTTTAGTGACTGAGACATTTATTTTCAAAGTGATGGCTGAACAAATATTTCTGGTTAGTGAACCCTAACATTCAAAACATTAGACTAATTTTCTCTGATTCCTACCTCAATGATGCAGTAGACTGCAAGCTAGCGTAATGTTATAAATTTTTCTGAATTCGAATCCCGGGTAAGTAACTCTAGTATTTTAATTGTCTTTTTACTGTTTCACATGATTTTGGTTTCATCTATAAATGATACTGCTGCCAATGAGACGTCAACCCCTACCTACTGTCTAAACTTTCAAGAACTCCTCTGAAATTTATTTGCACAAATGGTAAAGAAAGTAGGCACATTAGTTATCAGTAACTTCTTTTAAGTCTTCTAATTTCTATCTATGTAACCGTAAAAGAGATTTAAACCAATCTTCGAATATTGAATCGAATATTGAATTACAGGTTATATAATATTCGTTAAGGGATGGCTTCTGTCAGCCTCCCTTTTAGCCTACTTTTCGCAGGCAAAAAAATGGCTATGAGATCACTTTATTGTCTGTGTGTCTATGTGTATGTGTGTGTGCATGTAGGGTTGTGTGTGTGGCTGTGCGTGTGTGTCTGTGCGTGAGTCACCCCTTCCCCTTTTTTAAATTTTTGAACGCGAACACCGAATTGTACCTAACTTAGTTCACAAATAATTCTTAGGAAGGAGACCTGACTAATATATTTCTATCATGTCACACACTTACTTTAAAAATAGTTTTTATAACTTTTTTTGGGTGATATGTTATATTTCGGGACCCATTACACCGATTTAAGCCAAATTTGCTATGATGGCAGACCAATGTGTAAAAATTAAATTTCATGCCGGATATTGTTGTTGGTGTAACATTTTAGAGAATAGTACCAAATTGAAATATATAGATATAACATTATATCTAGAAAACTATTCAACCAAATCTCATCTAAATGGACATGTAAGTAATACAATGGTGGCCATGTAAAAATATGTTATTGTACTTGATAGATTACTTATTTTCCAAATAGTGGTTATAAAAATGTTTTAAATTTATATTGTATAACTACCATACCATTTTACTAACTAGACCAAATTTTGTGTACTTAAAGTTTATAATACAAGTATTATATATAACAACAATTAACAGCTTTCGTAGACCATTTTGGGAAACTGCGCCACAAGAATAAATAGTGTTATAACATCATAACTCGGTAAATAATACACCGATTCCAATCAAATTTGGCAAATAAGTAGTACTGGTACAGATGATGTCAAGTGGTATGTTTTAAACATATCTGACCCTTTTTTCATAAAGGCCGCTATATAGTAATTTTTACCATAGAATTCTATATTGTCGAAACCATGTAATCGATTTCATTTGAACCTTGTATTCCAGCAGTAGATATTACAACTATCTACTGTATGTACATAGAACATCTTATGTTCGCCATTTTTGAAGTAAGCGCCATGCAAATAAATAAAATTATTAGATCATAACTCGGTAAATGATTAACTGAATCCTACCAAATTTTACAAACAAGTGGTACTGAGAGAGATGATGTCAAGTTGTAGATTTAAGCATATCTGACACGTATTTTCAAAATGGCATCCATTTTAGTTTAAAATGCTATTTCGTTGATTCCATGTAACCAATTTCAACTAAACAGTGTATACTGGCAACATTTATTACAACGGTCATCGAAATATGCATAGAAAATCTTGTGTCCGCCATTTTTAAGATCGTGCCATGCGAGTAAAAAATTTTTTTTGTAATATTTCGGGAAACAATTGAAAGATTCCTTGAAATTTCGGCAAGCAAATAGTACTGTAGCCAGTGGTGTAAACAGGTGGTTTTTATGTTAAGTCAGGGACTTATTTTCATAATCGTGGCTATTAAAAATTTTTAGCTCAAAATAATTTACGAACGAAAAAAATTCCAACCTAATTTAGTATGCTGGCAGTAAACATTACAACCATTAAATTTGTCTATGGGGAGCATAATTTCTCTGCAATTTTGTATGATAGCCCTACCAAAAAAGATAATGATTTTATCTCTTACCTCGGGAAACAACCCACCCATTCTTGCAAAATTTGGTGAAGATACGTACTGTGGTACGCCATAATAATTAATTAATGTTTTTAAAGTTGGAAACACTTTTTTTCAGAATGGCGACTATAAAAACATTTTAGTTTTGTGGGCGATATCTACGCAAATATGTATTATATTTTAACTTTTCTTTGTAAATTGGAACTATACAATCATCGGAATTGCTACTACTTTACTTTTTTGCCCTCAATTTAGGATGATCGCTAAATGAAAATTATGGTGACTTTATGCCATGTCTCAAGGACGAATGAACCGCTTCCCACCAAATGTTACGCTAGGACATTTAAACTTATTTGTATCAATATGTGCACATTTTAAATGCTACAGAAGACCTTGTTAACTGCCATGATTTAAATGGGTCAGACAACGATGTTCGAAATGGCAGCTTCGTAAATAAAGTTGGTAATTTTGATATATATATACTAATTTATCCAAATTCAACCGAAATTTGCACCTACACAGTATACATTAGAAACATCATAAATAGAGCCTCCTTCTGGCAATTTTGATACGATTTTATCAAATACGAAATAAAATTTTTTATGTCATATCTTAGGGATCAAACAACCGATTTACATCAAATTATTCACACAAGTAGCGCTACGGTAGGCGNATTTTTATGTCATATCTTAGGGATCAAACAACCGATTTACATCAAATTATTCACACAAGTAGCGCTACGGTAGGCGATGTAAACTTTTATGTTTTATGTGGCTAAGCAACTTATTTTAAACATAAGGGCCCTGAAATATTTTATGTTAGTAAACCCAATCATTCGAAATATTAGACTCTTTAAATCCGACGTTAATGCTCTCAATCTTACCTCCGTAATGAAGCGGACTGCGCTTTAGCTTACAGTGCGATGTTTTATTTGTTCGAAGTCCCGGGTAAGGCATTTGTGTATTTGTATTTGTCGCACTATTGCTGCATAAGTTTCTGCTTTTGTTTCTAATGTTATTTCTTTTAAATAGAAGTCAAGTCCTTCCTACCAACTCAGCTTTTAAGAAATTTTAAAAAATTAATTGCCTCCATATTGAGGAAAGTAGACTCATTAGTTATATCGGTAACTTCTTGTTAAATAGTTACAATAAATAATTAAGGCAAGTATGTTTTATCAATTAAAAATTTAATTAAATATTACCAAATATTGTACACTTTTAGTATTCATAAGAAGCATCAACTACGATTGCGTGGATCCTGTTTTGTCAGCTTTATTGCAAAATAATGTCAGGTGAGAAAGTGAACATTTTGCCATATTTCTGGAACAATCCGACTAAATCAACCACATTTTGCATCCATTAGTGAAGGCCATTTAAACTTTAATTATTTAGGTGTGATTAGAAATTGATTTTTTAAATGATGGCTATATAAATTATTTGATTAATGGTCAGATACTTTAAAATATTCCTGGTTACTTAAACCTATCATTTAAAACACTAGACAGATTACATTCGAAGTTGATTCTCCGATTTCGACCCCCATTAAGATAATGGAATTGACTGCTCGCCGGCTTGTGATAGGAGGTTTATTTAGGTACGAGACCCAGGAAAGGCACGTATTTCTTTCTGTAAATGCCACATATTCAATTAACGTGTTCATCTGACATAAGCAAATTTCTTTAATTGCTGTTAACTTATATCACAACATTGACAGTTTCCTTGTTCCTTCCATGTGTCAGTCGAATGGATGGTTCTCTGTGTAAGTCCTCACTCTTGACGTCTCTCTTGAAGATTCACCTTTCTGTCATAATTCTTCACTGTTATATTTCCTTGAAATTTCGTGGACTGTCACCTCGTGTTGTGCTGTACGTCCTAGTACTGCATTAAATAACCTGTTCCGGAAATGTTGCACATAAAATTTATACTGGAGACATGGCAAAGTACCCCACAGTTGCGATACAAGTACCATACATTAAAGTCGTCGTCCTGATTTTCAGCCCTGAAAGTTTTACTGTGTCGGGTTCCCAGCGGCAGTGCATGCTGAAAATGTTGCGCTTCATTGATGGATCGTTGTTCGCGCACAAATTCTGGCATGTCTCCAAAATATCTGACCAGTAACCTGTAATCTAGTAGTTCGTAGCCCACCATAATCAGGAAATCGCGTCGTATTTCGCTTCTGTGGATATCTGTGAAGTAGAAACCAAAATTTATCTTTGAGTATTAGTTTACTTGTACAACCGGTGAATGAACCCCTTCCCCCTCCTCTCCCCTAAATCTAACGAACATGAATATTTTTAGCCTACTTACCAAAAGGTAGCTAGGTTTATGAACCCACCTACCTGCCTGTGTAACTGTGTTCTTGTTGCCTCGTACAATATTTTGAAGCCATGGAACGAATTTGACCAAACTCGGCACAAATGTAGTTTCTTAGTAATGACAACCAATTTTTGTAGTTTTCTACCTCTATGTCTGCTTATTTAAAAAAGGCTGTCATTCTCATATTAAGGGTGCCATTTCCTGTCTCGNGTAGTTTTCTACCTCTATGTCTGCTTATTTAAAAAAGGCTGTCATTCTCATATTAAGGGTGCCATTTCCTGTCTCGGGAACCATTCAACCAACTTAAAATAAACTTCATACTTTAGAAGTGCATCACATAGTTAGTTAATTTAGAGTGAAATAGTTAATGATCGGCAATTTCGGAATATATTACTATGTTAAATAAGTTCCACCAAATTCTGCACGTAAGAAATGCTCTGGCAGTGATGTTAAGATGAACGATTTAAATGAGTAAGACACCTNTGCACGTAAGAAATGCTCTGGCAGTGATGTTAAGATGAACGATTTAAATGAGTAAGACACCTAAGACATTTATTTTCAAAAATACGATTACATAATATTTAAGTTATTTTGTTCTATTTACCTAAAATTTTCATCATTTTCGATTAAACTTGNCAAAAATACGATTACATAATATTTAAGTTATTTTGTTCTATTTACCTAAAATTTTCATCATTTTCGATTAAACTTGGTATGCTGAAAGTTTATATTACAAGTATCAAAAATGACTATATAAAACCTATTTCGTCTTCCATGTTGCAAGACACTACCACCTTAGAAAATACAGTTTTATAGTGTAATACCCAAGGAAACAATATATTATTTCCTATAATATATGTCAAACAAATAATACTACGCAGGCCACGTAAAATGTTATGCTTCCAGTTAGCCAGATGCTTATTTGTAAAATGATGGTCATTTATTTATTTGAGCTTAATATGCTATATATCTGAAACAACACAACCAATTTTAAGATAAATTGTTATGCTGCCAGTGTTTATTACAAAAAGCATATGTGTCTACACAGAGTTTCTTTTCTCCGATATTTGTAAGATAGTCACATGAATTTTATGTTATATCTTCGGAAAAAAATTAACCGATTCCTATAAAGTTTGGCAAACAATTAGAGCTATGGCAGGCCATGTAAACTGGCATTTAAATGTTTATTTTCAAAGTGGCGGTGGTAAAAACATTTTAGCTTAGTGTGCTTTATTTATGAAACCAGGCAAACAATTTCAATTTAATTTAGTATGCTTGCGGTATCTATTACAACCATATGATGTGTCTACAAAGAAACTTTTCTTTGCCATTTTGTAATATAGTACCGTATCCAAAATTAAGCTTGTATGACATCTCTCGGGAAACAATCAACCAATTGCTTCCAAATTTGACAAGCAAATATTACCACAGCAGTCTATCCATATACACTGATATGTTTTTAGTGTGTCAGGCACTTATTTCAAAGTGGCAGCCGTTTAAACGTTTTAGCTAAGCTTTTTTAAAAAGCCATGTAAACAATTTCAAATTAACTTTCTATGCTGGCAGTATATTTTGCAACAATCAAATTTTTCTATGCTGTATTTTTTGTGCGCAATTCAGTAAGGTAGTGTCATATGAAATCATAAAATTGTATTTCGTATCACTTGGCACAGTTAATTTCTTTCCACCAAATTCAGAATACAAGATATTATTTTGTATTCCATCTAAATTTGTATGTCTTAGTANACAGTTAATTTCTTTCCACCAAATTCAGAATACAAGATATTATTTTGTATTCCATCTAAATTTGTATGTCTTAGTAAGAAGTCACATTTTTCCCAACATAACGGTCATGTTAATATTTAAGCTAGTATGCCATATATCCCAAATAATGCTAAACAAAGTTTAGGTGATATTGGCAATGTTCGTAACAAGCATTGAATGTGCTAATACATTACATTTCTTTCGTAAATTATGGAGATTGAATCACATGCAAAAATTCATTATTTAGGTCATATCTAGGATCAAATATCTGATTAACACCTAATTTTGCACATAAGTAGTGATATAGTAGGCCACCTAAACTTGCATGTTTAAATGACTATCATTATTGTTATAGAAATAATAATAGTATACATATTTCAGGTAAGTAAACGCTACAAAAAACGTTAGACACATTTCATACTCCGTCATGCTATTTGTTGCATTCCAGCTTACGGTACGAGGTGTTCTGTGTTCGAGTCCCGGGTAAGGCATGTTTGCATTTGTAATTGTCTTACTACTGTTGCCCATGTTTCTTATTTTAGTCTCTTATTATACCTTTGACAACAATAAATCAAAACCTTCCTAGAAGCTAAGTTTTTAAGAAATGTATCAACATTATTGGCACCCATGTAGAGGTAACTAGGCCCGTCTGTTATATCGCAAACTTGTTTTATTTTCCTTCTTTGTTAGAAACAATTGTAGATTTAATACCCAATTTCCAGTGGGCTGCACTAGTCGCAAATATCTGCGGGATCGCTTCGTCCGATCAAGTCCGGAGTCGAGAAACCCCATGGGGTCACGCCGGGGTCAACACGAAAGCCTGCGAGGACGTGTGATCCTTTTAGTTCTGTGGAGGGGGGGTGACAGAGGGTAGTTAACGAGGGGTGCAGAGCTATGAGGGTGGGGTTTGGGAAGCCTTAATGAAGTGCTTTCACACTGGGTGGAACTTCCTCCGCGGTAAACGGTAGGAGGCGTCCTCACCCCCCAAACCGCTTTCAGAAAATGTCGCGCGCCATGGAACGCGCCATGAAAACAGACGCGACACCAAGCAGCGCGCACCCCCTGACGGGCCTCCCTCCCTCTAACGACAATTTCCACCCCCTCGGATCGTACGCAGCGAAAACACGTCCGGGTTGAGTCAGCAGTTTCCGGCTTGAATGGTCAGCCGCGACCGCTGCTGATTGGGCGATATACACGGCCCCTGGTGACGGAGCATGGAGGGGGTAGTGGCAAGAGAGGGTGTAAAAAAAAAAGTACAGTCGAGGCATCCGGGGTAAACGGCGTCGAGGCACGCCAACATGCTAACGGCTGTGCGAGGCGGGCTGCCTATGCACACACGAGCAGGCTGCGCCAGTTCCCGCGCCCCGGTGGGGTCGACCACCTGCAGCGATTATCGCCGATCGATTGGTCGCGGGTCGGGGATAGGTTGCGAGCCGTTACACGTGAAGCCGACAAGGGTTTCCGTGCGTTTACATCCTCCCGTGTCGGGCGTCTCCTCCACTGACGGATGGGGCGTACTCGACAAGAAATGCTCGTGCGGGGCACAAAGCACGGAATGCGGCCTCATCACGATAATCCCTCCCTGGTTGACAAGGACTAAACGGAGTGTGAATATGGCCAAGACACGCCCTTGTTGTTGTAAGGGCGTGTCCTCGGCTTTTTCTATTTGTTGTGTTCACGGTGCCCGTTGGGGGAGGGGTGGTTATTATTTTAATAAGACCTATTAAGGCACATCCACTAACAACATCACACTTTCCACGTTAACTTTTGTGATCACTTAAACATTTCCTTTACATACAGCCTTTCTCGGCTTTTGAACCTGGGTACTCTCGCTGAAATGAACTCGAGGTTGCAGTAATCAAATTGCAAATAGGCTTAAGTGTTCAAATAATGACATTATTTTGAGCAAATACTGTTCTGGCTCGTCCTTACTGAGACTTTAAGTAATAAAAGACCCGAATAAACGCATTTTGAAACAACGTGTTGTCATTACCTAACTCTAATAATCCTCATGAAAAGCAGTATTCTCTGCGAGGACAGTATATTGGTTATTATGTCACGAAGTACTCTCGTAGAATACCTTATTGATTGCCCGGCGTCAATGTGTAACTGTCACCCTCTGATAGCCACACGAAAGTAGTTCTACTACCCATATATATCACTCTATATGTGTAATATTAATTCCACGAACCCAGCGTCACATTATGGTCACGGGTGCACCAGACTACTAACCCGGCGATCCGGGTTAAGTCCACGCCCGGCTTGTTACCTGTGGAAAAAATTTACGACATTGTTATGGTCGGTGGATTTTCACGGGTAACTCTCTCTTCCGGCATTCCTGCAGCCCGTCGCCTCAAATTCCTTCGTCAAGTCGTTGTCACACGTAGTCCTAGGAATCGCTTGTCACTCATAAGTTTTTTATTGGGTTTATGGAAAAACTATTATTGAGAAGCATTCCTGCAATCAGTACATCTCTACTACCACCTGCCGCTACTCCCCCAATAAGCCTGGCAACCTTTACATTGAAATGGAGGACACACCAAAGTTCTGCAAATCCCCTTATCACCCCTTCCATTTCCCTTTCCCTCACTCAAATACACACACACGCACAAATCTTCTTATTTGGCTCACATGCTTCTCGCATCGGGAAAGTTCGTGCTAATTTCGTGGCAGCTTGCTTTGCTTTTAACCATGGCATCAGGCATCCGTTTATCGTCACTAACATGTAGTCCCATTTCATCCTATTATGTTGTTATCAGAAAGAGACTAGGAAATTCTATGCTGCTCNCTAACATGTAGTCCCATTTCATCCTATTATGTTGTTATCAGAAAGAGACTAGGAAATTCTATGCTGCTCATTGCCATACTATTTGCACCATTTACCTGTATGAAAACCGTCCAAATATTATGCTGTCCAGTACATTACACCATCATTCGTGGAGGGCAGTATAGGACTATAATATNTTGAAAACCGTCCAAATATTATGCTGTCCAGTACATTACACCATCATTCGTGGAGGGCAGTATAGGACTATAATATGAAGCACTGTATGTAAAAACTACGCATATTGTTTTAGTATACCAATTTTTCATGGCAGCACAGGATGACTTGCATTTAACTAGAACATTTCACGTATTAAACACGAATAAGTTAAATATAAATATACTATCGCTATATGAAAAGCTTAGTGAATACTTCAATAATACTGTACAGCGGAATGAATGTGAACAAAACTCAACTATTCGGAACATAATTATACATCTACAGAAGATCCAATTAAAACTTTGTGCTGTTTTTATTTCGCCATTTTTTAAATGTTTTTTCATCGGCGGCAGCACATCAGAATGAGTCTATTCTCAGTGTTTCATTTCACAAAATAATTATAGGCGTTCCGGAAGGAATAGCCTCCCGGTTTCAATAACCGTTTAGTTTTTTAACCACCAAATCCCAGCCAGATGTCTATGTAGAATTCAGAACATATTAAAGAGCGCAATATTCCCATTTAAGCCATTAAATCCCCTTCACAATTTATATGTTTCAAGCATCACGAATTGGGCAAATAGATAGCGAATACTTAATCGCCCAAGAAATTGAATAAGTTGCACATATGCTGGTTTTCGGTCAAACAGGACCTCTCCTCAGCAACGCTATTCTGTAGATATTAAAGAGTAATAAATATTAAAATATTTAAAATTAGCTGAAGTGTTTTTGTCTTCCTGTACATATGATTATGTCGCATGCGAGGTACACTGAANTTAAAATATTTAAAATTAGCTGAAGTGTTTTTGTCTTCCTGTACATATGATTATGTCGCATGCGAGGTACACTGAATGACTGAAAGACGTACAGAGTTTCAGGAACGTAATTTTATGTGAAATATTTATAATAGTTCAAAGTGGTTTCCTTTTAAAATCAAAATTGCCTATACGGGAGCTGAATATACTGGCTATATGTGTCAATTTCTTAAATTTTAGTTAGTATATTTGACCTAAATGGGAAAATTAATCATTAAGGATGTATGCGTTTTTTTAAAGATAATTTCCAACGTATTTTTTTAATGCTTGCTGCTCTGCATAGTTTCGCTTGCCCATCTCACTAGAGCGAGCGAATCAGTGTGTGAATAGCAAGTTGTAACCAGAGAAGTGCGAGGACATTTACAAAGACGTACCGCCGTGGTAAGCCTATCGGCACGCGTTCGCTTCCATCCTTGGGCGAATTGAACTTCTGGATTTATCGTTGAACGAATGTTCTGGTCATTGCTCTTGCCTCTCTTGTCGCAAATCGGGGTGTGGTGAAACTTNCTGGATTTATCGTTGAACGAATGTTCTGGTCATTGCTCTTGCCTCTCTTGTCGCAAATCGGGGTGTGGTGAAACTTCTAGATCAGGCCAGTGAGCCTACTAAAGTCGTGACGAGCCTCCGAGCCGAAAGTTTACAGTTTGGAGGATTGTACTACCTTACGTACCGGGTGTGCAAAGTCAGCCCCTCGTACCCCCTGGAAGATGAATCTCAAAACTGCGTCACCTAGTACGAACATTTGTTCTGTGAGAATACATCGACCAATTTGTCGTGTTTATCTTTTCCTAAATACGAAATGTCCTCGTTGTTGTTTTCTGCGCACTCACAGTCACTATTACATTATTGTTCTGTGTCTATTTCATGGATTCTTTGCTCACTGGCTATGTCTCTGTCGTCGGAATCATAAAACTCCTCTCCATTATTAGCATTTAATGCAGTTTCTGTGTGTTGAGTCTCCTGCAGCCACTCATGTACGTATATAAATAAGAAAATGANTTATTAGCATTTAATGCAGTTTCTGTGTGTTGAGTCTCCTGCAGCCACTCATGTACGTATATAAATAAGAAAATGAACACACTTGTAATACGAAATTTGATAAATTATGATCGTCAAACGAAACCTGTGCTGTAAATCAATATTCTAATGAGTTGGTAGATGACATTGGAATATGATTTGAAAACTTATGTAGGTCTACTTATGCATAGAGTTTATATAGGCCGTTCAATGTAAAGTGATCACTTTCAAAAAAACTTTTGTTAAGAAAAGCTGTTCATTATAGAATTACAACTTAACAAGAATGTTAACTGGTTTACTTCCATTAATGTTAGTAGAATTTATGGTTACATATTATGGATGGAGGCCATCAGGCTGAAAAAAGTTACATAGATGAGATTTCAGTGAGCTCACTTTACAGTGAATGGCCTCTACTGCACCGATGAATGGAATTATTGAAATCAATTGAAGAGGTTAAAAACTTTCAGTATTGTTTGATAATTTTACTAGAAAATTTTTTGAGTTTATAGACTCATAAATGACGTGAGTGCCGTCACTGTATTACATACTACACAGTTCTATGTACGCTTTAGACTCAACTGTTGGTGCCTGCATGCTCACCAGTGTGTGATGAACTTATAAGCTTAACTGAGTAACACAGGATATTATTCTGGGTTTAGTGATTACATATTACTAGTTAAGAGCCATCCAGGGCGTTCCTATAAAATAGTGGTCCAGTAACNTATTCTGGGTTTAGTGATTACATATTACTAGTTAAGAGCCATCCAGGGCGTTCCTATAAAATAGTGGTCCAGTAACAAAATAAACAAACATCGATTAATGTTTACAAGCAAAGTCTTAAAAATAAATCCGCAAATTTTTTAAGTATCTTATTAAAAAAAGTGTAAACGTACCTTCATTCTGTATTTGTAGGAGTGCGCGTTTAACAATTTTCTCCCCGGGCTCATTTTTACTTCTTTCCCAAACTGCAATCACATAAAAAAATCTCATTATAGAAAGAAGAAAATATAACTTTGTGTCACACTAAAATTCACCACCTGTCAACTGAACGCAAGTCTTTACAGTAATGGCAAGAACTGTTGTAGATTCCCAACTGGCCATTCGGTCGCAGAGTTATTAACAGTAAAAAGAGGGGGGGCCCAGCGTCATCAGTCTCACGATGAGATAATCCCTCAAGGGTAGTTTGCCAGGTGGCGGAAAATCCCGAGCACCATTGTTGTGCGATGAGGTAACAGGTAGCGAATGGGCTTACCAAGACGACACTTAAGGGGTATGTTAACACGTGGTACCGCTAAATATTGTATCATATTGAGATGGAAGAATAAAAATTCAACTAGAGAGAAAACCAAAATCAGGAATCATTTTAGAAATAATTGTTAACATTTTTTAATAAGGTGCGAGGGATATGCTCGTATATCGGCCAACGGCTGGTTAAAAGGCGGGTGAAAGAAGTAAACGCACAGTTCATTTCTACGCTAAAAAAATTATTTTCATTCCTTGTGTATTTTGTAATTCACGCTGACTGAATGTTTGTGAAACGTCGCTTTCCCTCTATTTCTGCTTTATCGCCTGTTTCCCTATTCCCTGTTCTGACGCAATCCCATTTGTTTTCCTTTAACAACAATATGTTTAACCTTTCCGGAACTCTTCACTCTTTATTGCCAATTTTCTTGCCAGTAGAACGCTGCTCAGAAATATAGCTAGTCTTAAATCACGAGACATTTGTTTTAAACTTTCATTAAAAAAAGTCTCCGACGGTAAGTTCAACCTGTGCAACTAAAGCCGCGCTGTGGGCTTCTTTGCAAATGTAAAATAATTTATTATTTTTGGGCGGCAAACATTATTATGTAAGCCTTATATCAAGAGCAGCATAAAACCTGAACAATGCGTATGGTGTCAAGGATAACACCTGCTCCGAATCACCATGTTACTGGTACATCACATTTGTCTTTAAACGCACGCATTGCATGGAACTTGTAATCCCGCGAGATTTAAAACCAACTTATCTGCATGGGACGACTGCAAACGCCCTTCTGCTGCCTTACTTTAGTTCTCCTAAAGTATCTTGGGGCCACGAAAAGAAGCTGCAGTCGCTGTGAGAACACGCCTTTGTCAAACACTGAAGCCAACTGCACTTAACAAACTAAATTATTTTGCAGAGCAAATTTTAAACTTTTACTGTAATTTTTCTACTTTTAACATTAGCTGGAAAATGTCACAACTATCGGAATACAGGAGTGAGTTTAACCGAGACTCATCCATTTCCATATCCACCTTTCCTGTGACATTATTCNACAACTATCGGAATACAGGAGTGAGTTTAACCGAGACTCATCCATTTCCATATCCACCTTTCCTGTGACATTATTCCAGCGTAATTTAATTTCCTTGTAGAGCGCAGAGGAGATGTGAAATTGTCTCATCATCAAAAAATGAAAGTCGTCAGATAACATGTCAAAAGGCCAACGCCTCTTGTTTGGGAACTTTAAAGTTGTACTTGAGTGGAAGGGAGCAAGGNGTCAGATAACATGTCAAAAGGCCAACGCCTCTTGTTTGGGAACTTTAAAGTTGTACTTGAGTGGAAGGGAGCAAGGGGAATATGTAAGTATCATCATGGTAATGGCCATGTATTATCGGGTACATTAAATATATCAAGTCCATAACGTAATGGTTAATATACAAAGATGCATCCGAGAGAGGATTCTGGAACTCATTACTGACCAAATCATAAATAAACGTGGTAAATCACGCACGGCGAGGTACATGCGCAATCTTAAACGTTGACTTAAATGCCTCTATAATCGTAAAAGGGTATATTAAATGTGTTCTTTAGGTTACACTAGAAAGTTGGGTGTTAGTGAAATATTTGGNTCTATAATCGTAAAAGGGTATATTAAATGTGTTCTTTAGGTTACACTAGAAAGTTGGGTGTTAGTGAAATATTTGGTTAACACTTCACAGCTGCGATCTTTGAGGCCTATTAGAGTGGAGTGAATTGGACATTTAGTTGCGATAGGAACGAAATGGCGGCGGGTCGGTAATACCAAAGAAATACTTCTTGAAAGTGGAAATGTCTATCACGTTTCACATGTGAGAACACATAGGGTCGAACCTGCCGAGAATCGAACCGACAAATTGGATTCATTAAGGAAATGGAAGCGACTGGCTGTCACGTGAAGTGCCTTGCGGAATGTTTTAAAACTGTTAGCTTATAAGTGGCACGGGGAAGGGGGAGTAATAAATTTTTCCCAACTATTTTCTAATAACGGCTACAAAATATATAATTTTTGAAAATAATAATGTTATTTGTTGTATTTAGTTCGTATAAAGGATGAGGTAACTCTTGAGATGTGTAAGTTTTAATGGACCGTGTCTGGTAAGCATCACCGTGTGACGTCACAGTCGTCACGTAAGCGATAACCGAAGCATCAACTAAAATCACTTAGTTGGTATATAGTGGCATGAAAATGGTTTGTAAATAAATGCGCCATTGCCGAAAACAAGCAAAATGCCTGAAATTCTCCTCTAGTATTTATTGACGGTCACCCTGAGGACATTTTTTGGTTGATTTAAACAAAGTTTGTTTGGCGCAACGAAAATAATTCTTAGAATAGGAGCAATGAACTATTTTATTGTTGTAACGAATTTTTTTGTTGCTGTTCTCATTTGGTTACTGCAAGTAAAGATTTTGTTGGTGGAATCAAACAGCTTTTGGCTCTATGTCAATTAAACAATAATTTCGGTTAATATAAAAACCCTGAAGACCGACCGAGATTTCAAACCTAGATCATCTACCCGCAAGCACTACTTTCTAGAATCCTCTCCTAGAGTGACTCCAGGTGATTGTGGAATATTTTCAATTCATACATGTCAAACACTGGACAATACTGCTGATTTGTTAGGAATGGAAATACTGTGCATGTCAAATCACATGAATCGTTCAAAGTTTTATGGTCTATTTGCGTTGTCTCCACACATTTTGAATCAGACCTTTTGAAATTAATCCCTCGTGTGACGTATATATAGTTTCCAACATATGCCATTTTCCACTAACGTTCATGTGTTAACATAAAAGTACCTTATTTTGTGTTGAATTGAACTTTTACTTATACTCTGTCTGTAAATTATACATTATTATATAATTAATATGAATAAAAACACAGAGTAAATAGGTGTGTTGGTAATGCCTACAAAGAAAAAATTGTTAAAATGCAATATATATAGTAAAAAGAGTGCGCACGAATACGGCACGTTGTCCATTTGGTGTCATTTCCTAGTCTTGGTTAAGCTTTGTTTGCATGAGGCGGATGAATATCCTGGAAGTACAACCATAGCATGGCTTCAGAAAGGTCGAAAATAACCGTGAATTGACAATATTTATATACGCACTCGCGAATATATTGCGGCACTATCGCATTTATTATGCATGCGTCATCACAAGCAAATAAAATTTTTTGTTATATGGATTTTATAGTGTCGAGAGTCGAGACTGTTAGGAAATAATATCGCGGAAATTTCTGTTCTCAGTTAATCACTAACGAACAGTTTAATATTTGGTCAATCATTTATAAGCTAATATTTTTAAAATGAAGCCTGAAGAACGGATGAACAGAAATTCGTTTCCACAAGTAAGCGACGTATGGAGCTGCTGGAATAAATTGAGGTCACTCGAGGAAACAAACGACCAACGGCAACGTTCCGTCTATCGCGTTTCCCACTTGCAAAATATCCAAACTTGTATACGCCGGGTTACAGATCAACTACGCCGTGTTGGGAGGCCAATATGCAATTCAGACCTCCACCTTTGCTCCGCACTTTACATAAAATAAAGAAGGGAACGTTTAAGAACAGTTGTCTTTAATTAATTTGAAGCGACAGTGAGAGAGGCAAGTCAGATGTGACGTGAGAAAATCGAGCAGCGCGGGGTGAAATGAGGAGGAGATGGAGCAGTGAAGGAATGCAATTATATGCATAATGCGGATAACCGGAGACAAACTATCGGAAAAAATGGATGTCTGATATGTGTTACAAATGCGAAAATCTGGAATGGTATCCTAAAGGAATCGAAGATGGTTCGTCATTGTGAGAGGCGAGTTGTTTGAACAATACACATCCATTCCTTATTCCATACTCGTGACACATTTAGTTGAAAAACATTAAAATATTTATTTGTCTTAGTGTTTTTAATTATGTTAGTCAGATATTTTGTTAGAAATATTTAACAAAGCCTCCGATGAAAGTACTAATAGTTTTCTAAGCTCTGAATTAAACGTTTTACTTTTGTTTATTACGAAAGTTGATAAGATGAAATTTGGGGATAAATGTAGGCTATGCAAATACGTGTATTTTCCGATGGTTAGTTTGGTAACAAGAAATTTTTAAAATATTGGAGGAAAATCCAAAGAAGGTGGATAATTCTTGGTTGGACACTGGTTATCGGTAACGTCCACAAAACAACAAAAGAGAAAATGCCTTTTTGGCGTGGGTGTGTTAATATTTCGGTAAGCTGCTAGGCGCAGTGGATTTGTTCTTGTATTTAAGCATTTACGTCAAAGAAACGTGTTGTTGCCTAATACGTAACAGAGAGTCTTACTGGCAATACGGTAGGGAACAGATGACCGATTAAAAGTGTTGAGTACTTTTCGTGTGGATACGGACCCCATTGCTGCTGTAAGGTCCCTAATTGAAAATATACTAACTTCCAATGATCGTCGGATTGTATTTACAGTGATATTTGTGTTTTCCTGTATCTTTTATAATTAAAAAAAATTAGCATTCACCTTCTTACATTTATATCTAATTATTTTATTGTTCCCAAGGCAGTATTGAATAATTTGTAAGGTATACATACGGGTTTCGGTGAAAACGACATGTTATTGAAGGCTTAGTGTCTAGCACTGTGAAGAGCCTGTTCTTTCATTACCATTTTATATACCGGGTGTGTGAAAACCCACGAATACAGAATGCGGCATATCGTTATATGCCGCATGCCAAATGGAAGGACTGAAAATACCTTCAGGTGAAAACATTTTAGGCTTAGTTTCTGAGGAAACAGACATTACATGTCTGGAACAAGAAGGCATGGCCACCGTGGTCACCAGACCTCACTCCCCTGAACTTGTTTTTGTGGCCTCGCCTTAAGTCTCCAGTTCATCAACCAGACAACAAAACTATCCTGGACGCACGGAGGACATCATCGCGTGGCTACATGCTGCTACCACCACAAATGCTGGGCCGCGTGCAGGGCGCAGCATTATACACACCGAAAAATGCTAAGCGATGCGCAAAACCAAATTTGAACACCAATTGTGAATGTTTCTATAAGTCTGTAAAGCAAACGTGTGTGTGAAATATATTGCAGTTCTTTCATCGCATAGCACATCGTTTCTCTCATAAATTATGCCTCTAATGTAACCTCTCCTTAAGCTATTTTCACCTTACATTTTGTCATAGAATAATATGCTGCATTCCGTATTCGCGACTCCCCACCCGCCCGGTATATATATATATATATATATATATATATATACAGAGAGGTCGGCCTAATGGGGACGCGCTTAAAATTTCCGAAACGATTGCATGTCACGAAACGTGGTTTTCGCTAAATAATATTACGTACGGGGGCAAATAATTTACAGCAAAGTGACTATTCGTCACACATGTATGGACAGAAATAATTAAACCCCATATGATTTTTCCGCTGGAAACATACATTTATTTCAACGACATCTGAAAGCAAGTGCAAAGAGGAATTCAGTGACACAGCAAATGAAATGGAATGTAACACAGAAACGTCAAGAAAAAATGTGCAAATATTATTAAATTAAGTGGGCTGGCAGCATCGGGCAGTGGACTTGCAGTCATAGCTGTAAGCAAGCAACATGCGCCGTAACTCATTCCGGCGGGACCGCCTTTCTTATAGCAGCGTAGCGCTTACCGTAATGGGGCAAGAAGCATGGAATGCAATATTAGAGAATGGAGAGCACCGCAGTGGAGGGAAGACAGGAAATGTGAGTACAAGTCTAATTACAATATAAAACAATTTATTCAGATACGAACATAATTCAGGAGATTTGTTTCCTAGTCAGTAACTGAACAGAGTAGCTAGTGCGTGAGGATGCACCACAAAAATAGAACCAACAAACCTAAGGAGAAATGTTATCGCATCCGAAAGCATAGAACGAAATAGAACCGTTATGGTTAGGTCTTTTCACACCATGTGCTCGATGTGTTTACCATAGACAGCGATACACATATGTAAACGCACATGTAGTGAGCGACGAGCGGCCTGAAATTTTTCTGGCGTAATGCCTCTGCAATCTCCCTCAATGCGTTCCTGCATGTCTTCTGGCGTCGTAGGAACCGTGTTGTACACCCTGTCTTCCAGTGTTCACCGTAAGGTTAAAATCGAGAGGTTTGAGGTCCGGGGAGCGAGCTGGCCATCTTACACCACCACGCCCTAAATACCGGCTTGGAAACGTTTAATTTAATACTTACCTCGCCACGAAAGCAAAATGTGCAGGACAACCATCATCCTGAAACTACATATCACTTCGTATGTCGAGCAGTATGACGTCCAGCCGGTAAGGTCTCTCTGAGGAAATGGGCGTATGTACAGCCGGTCATGGTCCCTTTAATGAGGTATGACCCTATGACGTAGTCTCCAACGATTCCATTCCACATCTTCACTTTCCACTGTCGCTGGTGCTCCACGTGCTGAACCCACCTCGGATTCTCCATCGCCCAGTAGTGCCTATTTCGTAAAATTTAAGCGCCCATCGTTTGTGAAGGTCGCTTCATCGGTAAATCGTATGTTCTTTAGAAAATTTCTGTCATCCCTTTTACACGACAGAACAAACCACGCTGCTGGAAATAACCTTCATGTAAAGCCTGATGAAGAGCCACGGGATATGGATGNTTACACGACAGAACAAACCACGCTGCTGGAAATAACCTTCATGTAAAGCCTGATGAAGAGCCACGGGATATGGATGTAATTTCCGTTGGAGCAGTATCCGTAACACACTTGTTTTACTTAATCCTGCGAAACCTGGAAATTTCTCGCGTACCCGTGTGAGGGTTTACATCGACACGTGCCAGTACATCGTGTTAATGAGTCTCGCCCGTAGCAGTCTTTCGTCGCACTCGAGTTGTGGAATTTCCATCATCTCTAGACAAGAGACGTGAGATGGGCGTCCGATTAGAATGCCTCTCACCCTGCATTAGGATGCCTCTCACCATGCATTAGGATGCCTCTCACCATGCATTAGGATGCCTCTCACCGTGCATTTGGACGGCTTGCTTGGTGTTTCTGCCACACTCTGCATAAATAGTTCGAGCGTCCAATTTGTCCTCACTCGTGAACTTCATTAGGTACGTAAAGCCACACACTGCAATGCCACTGTGGTCTGTTTCTGCGCTGCTATTAGGGACCGGTCCATCCAGGATGCGTCACGGCGTGTGTTGCTTACTTACATCTGTGCTTACAAGTCCACTGCCCCAACCTAACGTAATCATTGTTCACATTATTTCCTAGCCTTTTCTGTATTACTTTCGATTGCATATGCGATATCACTCAATTACTCTTTGCGCGTACTTTCAGATGCCGTTGAAATAAATGTATGATTGAAGGGGATATATCAAATGTGTTTTGATTATTTATGTCCATACACGTGTTACGAATAGTCACTTTGCGGCAAATTACTTGACCCCGTACGTAATTTTATTTGGCAAAAAGAGCATTTCGTCATTTGCAATCGTTTTGGAAATTTTGGGGTGTCCACGTTAGGCAGGTCGTCCAGTATATATATATATATATATATATATATATATATATATATATATATATATACACTAGCTAACACTGCTACACGTTGCTGTGGCATAAAATATGTTGGTTTTATCCATTTCTGTGAAATTAATGGAAATAAGTATATATATTTTCAAAATCTTTATTATTGAAGTACTTGCTTGTATACAATGTTTTTAGTATTACCATCTTCCGCGCGTAGGAATAAGTTGTGTGGTTTTCCTACTCTATAACACGACACATACAATTGGCCATCCGAAAAACAATCTGTTTCTATATATATTCCGCAAATTTGCAATGACTGCCTTTAAGCCTTATTTATTGTCATTGCAAATGCCAATCTGACTGGAAACTGTGTTCTTCTAAAGTGAAAGGGAATGTATGATGGAATACATGGAATTCTGGGAAAAAGTACATCTCAATTGAAAGCACCTTTCAAGATGGTAGCTTCTATAGTGTTGCCCATTTTTTTTTTATTGGAAAGCGTGTGCCATTGCAAAATTTTGGTGGATTTATTTTACAAAGTGAAATGACTGGCTATTTCCGAATTTAATATATGTGGAGGCAATCCTGGAAATTCAAGCGAATTTAGAAATTCTGGCGTATAATTTACCGCTTCATTTTCGTGTAATGTTACATCCAACGATTTGTATTTGAGATGTTCTCTTGTCAATAAGTATCAACATATATATTAGTATCGATATATCGATATACCGAGCATTGCCGTACTTATAAGAAGCAAAATATCGATATATTGTTATATCGATAAGTATCGATATATCGCTTATATATATATATGTTACTAAGTTGCGACTTTACATTGTTGACATTGCACTGTTGACGTTGCATTGTTGACTAAGGTGCTTCCTGACGCGAAAGCATGGTAAAAATGAGCTTTTTGTAGATTTCAGTATCTTTGCAGGTAACACAAATAAAAAATAAAGGTGCACAAATACTCGTGGGAAAGAAAGGAAGGCTAATAAAAAAACATAATGAAAATCGGTTGATTTTTTTGGAAGTTACACTCGTCCGAACAAACGGACACATGGTTTGTATATACATATATATATATATATATATAAGTATCAGTAGAATTAATGAGATATACAAAAGTAAATACTTTAAATAATGTTCCTTTTGAAAGGCGAACAAAACTAGTTTTCAAGTGTCGAGAAATTTTTAATGAATCAATTTATTTATCAGTTTGAATTATCAGGCTACAACATCTTCCATGCAAATTCGCCAAAATTTTACTTTAGATTCAATTTTTTTTAATTATTGTGTTACACAGTGGGAGTAAAGTAAGTTATTTTTAAACACGACGAGACTTATATCTCATTACCGGGCTTGAATGCTTTTAATATCTAAGTGTTCACAAGTGGGTCTTAAGTTAACAATATATTACCGTGACATAGACCATGGCAGACGCTAATTTTGCAGTTGAAATTTATTTTATAGTAACTAAAAATATATGTAAACAAATTTTCCCCTTTGATGTTCACAACACATTATTTTGTGAAATTACAAAATTGTTTATGCAGTTCAATGTGGATAGTAAAATTTATGACTACAACAATTGCTTGTTAAAATTCAACATTAGTCGTACACATTGCACACTAAGGCCTGGTGAAATTTATTCTTATACATTTGTATTGGATGTTACAACAATATATCATGCGAATTGTTTCCAATTAATTATTTGCACAAACCCAAAAGAAAATTACAGTGTACGTCGCTGAAGAATGTGGTGTACTGCCGCGATGCATAGGCCTACGAATGTGAATTCAAAAATTATTAAAGTAAGTAATTCAATTACAGAAAGAGTAGGGCCTATTAATTTCTGTGCTGAATACGGGGAGACTGGTCAACCCTGATGGTCGTCACCGAAGCGATCGTACGCTGATTTGTAACTTCGTTCAGAAATTTAAAAAAAAAATCAGCCCGTCGCTCGTGAATGTAGACCATTGATTTCTTCCCTTGTTTATGTGGGCGCACGCCCGGTTAACTTTCGAAGCTAGCGTCCAGGCCTGCCGCCATTGTTTTGATTGGCAGGCGTTCAGAAAACAGAGATTGGTGGAGAGCGAAGGGCCCTTCGTGGACTGGATGTATTTTTTCCAGCAAGGATTGGGGTTTCTATGTGAGGAGGAAAGGGAACAAAATGTTAGTGATTCAATCGAGACAAGTCGTATGGAGGCTTACTTAAAAACATACTATAACCAAGCTAGCATTACTAACCCTGTGGTATAAGATGAACACGGATACCCAACAGCATATCAAAATGAATTTTATCGGACTGGATTTGTCCATTAACAAGTCCTAATCTCTAAATGACATACCTCGGGGCTGGTTTGTGGTCTGTTGAGATTATCCATTTTTTTTAATTAGGGGTTAAACGTTCTGTTTTGTATAATCTGTTAGATATATGATATTTAAACCTATCTGAGTAATTTTGAAAGTTCTACTTAGAATATGCTCCTCTGATCATTGTTTTATATTCCTATATAAATAAATTAGCGTTGCTATGAACCTAATCGTTTTATCTATGCGCCATTCAGGTAAAAATTTGTCACGGAGTCTTTACACATTTGCGTTAACATAAAAGTACCCTTTTTTGGTAAAAATTTAAATTCCACATACACTCTTTCTATAAATTAAAACATTTTATTTATAATTAACACGAATGAAACAGGGAGAAAGTGTGTGTGTGATGCCCAGTATGAATTAGTTCTTAAGCAAAATATTATTACACTGAGTGCGTACGAATTCGGGCGTCGTCCGTCTGGTGTAATTTTCTAGACTTGGTTAAGCTTTGTTTGCATGATGCGGATGAATATCCTGGAAATAGAACTTATCAGGGCTTCAGAACATTTGGAAGTAACCGCGAATGAACTATAAGTTTTAAGCATTTTCATGTTATATGGCCATATTATTTTAATGGGGGCAAGTGTGATAATGTTCATGTTTGTAGCCTGTTATTTCAGAGTTATAAGCCATATGTAATATTCTATAAATCGTGTTTTTGGGGGCGGTTATGGGTGGATATTATAATTTTGCGTCACATAATTACTTAAGACATGCAGTCTATTCGGTTGGGATTACGATATGATGCATGTTCCGTATGTGTTTAGAGGACCCTGGCTGAATACGGACCTTGTATTTAGTTCAATGTATGTTTAACCGCCAATAATTTCTCAGACGGAATAATTACTAAGAAGGACGGATCCTACTACTGCCAGCGAAAAGTATAATTTTACTTGAAATATGTGATGATGATGATGATGACGATGATGATGACCATGATGATGGTGATGTTAGTATAGGCTCGTTTTTTCAGTTACTATTCAGAGTGCGAAAAGTGAACATTTGCTTTGGAGAACGTACTCTTATTCGACGATGGGAAGTATTCGGGGAAATTATCTGTGTTGCTACTGCAAGAAGACATTTTCTAACACAAGCCAACAGCACGAAGCTGGTGTTAATCAGAATGCAGCACGTACTGTGTTCACATATGAAAAGTGTCAAATCTCAGTTTGGATGTCGTAGCAACTTGAAAAGGCATCTTGCGATATGCAAGGGTCTTCCTGCACTGCCTGTCAAGCGTTATCAGAAAAGAGTATTAGATAAATGTGACGGTTTATCCACAAAGATTGAGAGCAGATCTTTGCTCCCACCAAGGCATCCATGCAAGTATTGTGATAAAACGTTTACATATGCATACGACACACTCGGTTAAGCTTTGTTCGAATGAGGCGGAGGAATATCCTGGAAGTAACACTTCAGCAGGACTTCAGAACAGTTGGAAGAAACCGTTAATGAACTATAGCCATGGGGGTGAACTGAGTCGGAAAGAAAAGCAGCAACGATGTGCGAGGGCGGTGGGAATGGCGGTAACCTGAGAAAACACCCCTTCAAAGGCAACGTCCGACCCGTTTCCTCAATGAGAGAATCGAGCAAGTGCCCTAGCGAGAATCGAACGTGAACCACCTCGGCAAGAGGCCAGTGTGACAACCACGTGACCTCCAGTGCGGGAAGGGAGATGCAGCAGCGAAACACGAAAGGGAGAGAGCGTAAATATGAGGGTGTGTGGCATGCCGCTGCGCAGGCGGGAATCGTGCGCGGTCGCACGGCGTGCCAGTTAATTTATGCTAATTAGCAGCGCCGTACGCCGTCGGGGGAGTTTCCTGCCCAGTGAATTGGCACGCCGACCAAACCCCATCCCTTTTCCTCGCCCCGCCTGATCCCGCTGTGGCGCGCGATCGCAGTGATAAGTGCGGTCGCCGATAGCAGAAGGGTGGGCTTGCTACTGGAGGGAAGGGGGCAAGCCAACCAAACCCCCACCAAACATAGTTCTCCGTCTCGAGAGCACGTGTGTGTATGTGTGTGTGTGAGAGAGCTATCCGCGTGCGCGTCCAATTGTAGCTTCGCATATTCAAGTACTTCCTCCCACTATACAGTAGCACGCCGGTGCATCTGCTATTTGCCGCCGACGAACTGCAAGGGGTAAGTGACGCTTATATCGTATTTACATGTAAAGTTCCAAAGGGTCATAAACGTGTTCTAAATAATAAAATAATTAGATTTAGTAGTCAAAATTAAAAATAAAAAAAATAGGGGAAATAAAATAATTACTATTTTTGAAAAATCACATTTACTAATATACACTGAAGAGCCAAAAAAAATGTTATAACTGCCTAATATCGCGTAGAGTCCCAGCGAGCATGCAGAAGTGCCACAAGATGACGTAGCATGGACTCGACTAATGTCTGAAGGTATGCAGGAGGCAATTCACACCATGAATCCTGCAAGGTGGTCCACAAATCCATACGAGTGCGAGGTGGTGGCGATCTCATGTGAACAGCACGTTGCAAGGCATCCCAGATATGCTCAGTAATGTTCATGTCTGGTGATTTAGGTGGACAATGGAAGTGTCTAAAGTCAGAAGAGTGTTCCTGGAGCCACTCGGTAGAAATTCTCGACGTGTGGGGTGTCGCATTGTCCTGCTGGAATTGTCCACGTCCGTCGGAATGCTCAATGGACATGAATGGGTGCAGATGATCGGACAGGATGCTTACGTATCCGTCACCTGTCAGAGTCGTATCGAGACGTATCAGGGTCCCATTTCACACCAACTGCACACGCTCCATTCCTTGACAGAGCACCCACCAGCTTGAACTGTCCCTGTTGACATGTAGGGTCCATGGATTCATGAGGATGTCTCCATACCCGTACACGTCCATCGGCCCGATACAATTGAAAACGAGACTCGTCAGAGCAGGAGACGTGTTTCCAGTCATCAACAGTTCCAGGCAAGGCATAAAGCATCGTGGCGTGCAGTCAACAACGGTACACGAGTGGGCCTTCCGCTCCGAAAGCCTTTATCAATGATGGTCCGTTGAATAGTAAGCACGCTGGCACTTGTTGATGCCCCAGCATTGAAATCTGCGCCAATTTCAAAAAGGACTGTACGTCTGTCACGTTTAATGATTCCCGTAATTCGTCTTTTGTCCCGTTCGTTCACGATCTTTTTCCGGCCGCAGCGATTTTGAAGATTTGATGTTTTACCGGATTATTGATATTCACGGTACACTCGTGAAACGGTCGTACGCGAACATCCAAATTTTATCGCTATCTCGGAGATGCTATGTCCCATCTCTCGTGCGCCGACTATAACACCACGTTAAAACTCACTTAAATCTTCATAACCTGCCATTGAAGCAGCAGTAACCAATCTTGCTGCCGACCGCATCGCGTTACTCTCTAACCAAGGTATGGAGACAATAAACGTATGCGTGCGTACATGCAGTTTTTTTTGGCTCTCCAGTGTACTTCATATGGAAGTATGTACACAAACTTGTAGCTCAAGAAAACTAACTATAGGCTAATAACGGTTACTTTACACTTTTCTTAAACCCTGCTAAATTTATACTACCAGGGTATGCCTCCGCCTCATGCAAACAAAGCTTAATCGTGTCTGGAAGTTTACACTAAAGAAGCAGCACACCGCATTCTTGCGCACTCAGTGTAATAAAATTTTTCATTAGAACTCTTTCTTACTAGGACATATCAATACACTTTTTCTCTACCGGTTTAATGCATATTNAATAAAATTTTTCATTAGAACTCTTTCTTACTAGGACATATCAATACACTTTTTCTCTACCGGTTTAATGCATATTAATTGTAAATTGAATATTATTATTTATAGACATAAAAATTTGGTAACAGTTAAATTTAACCAAAACTTAGGTATCTTTATGTCAATACAAGTATAACACCCTTGTAATACTTGGTGTATTTAGGAAACAACCAATCACGTCCATCAGGGGGTGATTTTCCAAATGTTTGATTNAACCCTTGTAATACTTGGTGTATTTAGGAAACAACCAATCACGTCCATCAGGGGGTGATTTTCCAAATGTTTGATTCAAGGTTTGACTACATACACAAATCTGCCCCACTCTGCTTACTGGAGGGCAATCGATTACGAACTCGGAGGGCGACACCTATTTACCTGCTTCAAACCAACCACTAGATTTTAACTACTTTACCTTGTTCATATCAAGCAAGTAAATGTACTTTGACCTTCAAGAGGTAGAAAGGCGCAGTTTTGCTTCTTATTAGATTTCTGTTACTACTTATTTTTTGTGCAACCGAGCAAATATATAAATAAAATATCTGCTAAAATAAACACGGAAATACAAGCCTACAAAATTTACCAACTCGCATAAATAATATTTTATCAACAGCAATAATCGACAACTGGAGATGGACGGTACCACTATATTGTTATCGCCACCATGATCTTAATTATTCAAATTGAATCTAGCGTACGCACAGTACCTGTTAATATAATTTCGACGTAACGATAAAAACAAGAAGGAAAAAATATAGGGTTTTCTGATACAAAAATTAAATATATGTAATATTTAGATCATGTAAACAAAAATTTACGCTGTTCAGTATAATATATATAATTATATATATATATATATATATGATAAAAGCGTACTACACCCCACAGCAAGATGTGCCGCAGCAACTGATTTAATTTTCGAATTGCGTGTTGCTACTATTAAAAACTACTTTTCCCTGGTCTGCTGTCTCCTTCGTTTCCACGGTCAGTGCATAGTGGTGGGGGTCGCGTGTTCAGTTCAAGTAGGACAGTTCCAAGTATCCAACAAAAAGTGTATCAAAAGACAATTTGTTTATAGTGTTTTGTATATTAACGTATCCTGTATACAAGAATAGTGGAGATATTTAACTCTTTACTATATTTGCTTGTAGTATACATTTATTTAAGCATTTATATTAGAAAATCGAACTATTAGAATTTCAATTGTTTTACTTTTTCATTTACACAGATACTTAACTACCATATTCATAGCCAAAATGGTAGAAAAATAATTGCTCATGGAAATACGAATATTTTTACAAATACCGAATAGGCTCTCACGTTTCAGTATGTTGTCTACAGATTATAAAAATATTGTTCAGTGTAATATTACAATGAATTACATGTTAAATTAAAAACTATTTGTCTACCGTCGGCCAGAATTGTCAAGATTAAATGAGGTTATAAATCATTAGCTCAGGAGCAGTGAAATTTTGTACAAGAACTAAAACACAAATCATTTTTAACACAAAATTTGTATAAGCTCTGATTAGTTTTCCAACTGAATAAAAATATTTATGTTAAAATTTACTTAATTACAAATAATTTTGTATGACGTTTTTCTCTAAAAACATCAATGTTTAACCGTTTACTAAAGAAAACTGCAAAAGTCAAAAAACTAATTTTCTAGAAAAATTAAATGTTTTTATTCATTATATTATCTTACAAAAATTAACTGAAGTCTTCGTGGGGACGATGGCGGTATAGTGGTCAGACTACATACTTCCTACAAAAACAAACCGGGTTTGAATTTCAACGGGGTCACCCGTATTTTCACAAGTGAAAAACGTAACGGACGTAGTCGTTGGCCAGTGGGTTTTCTCAGGGCTATACAGCTTCTCCAACCCTTCCATTCCACCAGTTTTCACCCTCACAAGCTCTCAAGATTTCGCTGTTCAGCACCGGCCCTAACTCCTCAACTTAACTAATAGGATTTTCTAACTATAATTTTCGCAAAGTTTGTTATTTATTTATCGATTTCCATATAACGAGGTTATTCTGCACAGTTTTCACTACTTATGAAACCTATAAGACTTGATTTAAGCGAACTGTTTCGTGATGGACACTGTTCGACCCGAATTACTTTACTATGCTCTGTTAGAAAAGGCGTTGTGAGAAAAATTATGTTTGAATAACACAAACGCCTCGCTTTGTTGACTGAAATGCTATTAACTACACCTACAATCCACTTAATTACCTTCCAAGTTTCAGCTCACATTCGAAATTGTGACTATTTTTTTTATAAATAAGCGTGCTTCCTGAACACACGACCGATAACTGCGTTTGATACAACTGCAAAAAATGAAGTGCCGTTTTCATTATTTCTGCGCAAATTAATTTAGCATTGTCCGATATTTTGACGAAAGGGAAATTTGCATAACGTCTAGTTTTTAAATGTATGTCACTATGCAGATAAATGTGTGTACTAGCATGTGTAAGTTAGTAAAGACTGAACATTTTATTGACAATATTTATGACCTCCATAATTAAACACCAATGTCATCAACAATTTGTGCAACTCTAAATATCCACTTTATAGCCTTACACACACACACACACAAACATATATATACATATATATATATCTACAGTCAATAATTTTGTGGACCGACAAGCACTCCACGCCACACATCATTACGTCTACAAACTTACTGACTTTAATGCATATAAATGTATAGCGACCATAAAGAAACTTCTATATTGTTACAATTGCTACTCTTTAATACTCTATAATCCTTGTCAAAATTACTCAAACTGTCGAAAGAGGTATGTTAATTTGTGTGTTCAAATATATATGGCATATTGTGTGTGGTATTACAGTATTTTGTATAAAGTAAACGCTTTATTAACGCATCTCACAAATTATAACATTTATCCCCATATTCAATAGCGAAAAAACTAGAGATACCTCTAGTGCCAAGTACACCAAACCTCTCTATATCGAGATAATTATGTGAGTAACCTAATGTCTATATCGATAATGTTTGTTAGATACTGAAACGACCCGTCATGCAATTGCAGATAATTAAAATATGACAAATTCTTTGTAGGTACAAACAGCAATACTTAACGTACAGTGCTTCGAGCATAGAGGATATGAGACATAAAACGCGTGAATGGATATCCTTTAGCTCATTAGCTCATACGTGTCCTAGCCCTCCTGACAACAAAATACGTAACGTTGACAGAAGATTCAGCTACCTCGTACACGTCTGCGCACTATACTGACGAAGGGCAACTAAGCGCCTAGCGTGCAGGCAACCAAACAGGCAGCTGTCTCAAGGTTTTCAAGGCTGCATATCCACCAGGCGTAATACGAACAATTATTGGAATTGGGCTGTCCCCCGTGAACAACGGTTGGCCAGTGAGAGTAGGGATTAAGCAGATTTACGCTCATAAATAACACAAAACCTTTTCCCAAATTTAAATTTGCTTGCTAGAAATGTGTGGTTTTGGTTAAAATAATTTTTATATAAGTTATACAACCAAAATTTAGCATTANATTAACTACACCTACAATCCACTTAATTACCTTCCAAGTTTCAGCTCACATTCGAAATTGTGACTATTTTTTTTATAAATAAGCGTGCTTCCTGAACACACGACCGATAACTGCGTTTGATACAACTGCAAAAAATGAAGTGCCGTTTTCATTATTTCTGCGCAAATTAATTTAGCATTGTCCGATATTTTGACGAAAGGGAAATTTGCATAACGTCTAGTACTAAATTTATGTCACTATGCAGATAAATGTGTGTACTAGCATGTGTAAGTTAGTAAAGACTGAACATTTTATTGACAATATTNTTATGTCACTATGCAGATAAATGTGTGTACTAGCATGTGTAAGTTAGTAAAGACTGAACATTTTATTGACAATATTTATGACCTCCATAATTAAACACCAATGTCATCAACAATTTGTGCAACTCTAAATATCCACTTTATAGCCTTACACACACACACACACAAACATATATATACATATATATATATCTACAGTCAATAATTTTGTGGACCGACAAGCACTCCACGCCACACATCATTACGTCTACAAACTTACTGACTTTAATGCATATAAATGTATAGCGACCATAAAGAAACTTCTATATTGTTACNTCATTACGTCTACAAACTTACTGACTTTAATGCATATAAATGTATAGCGACCATAAAGAAACTTCTATATTGTTACTATCGCTACTCTTTAATACTCTATAATCCTTATCAAAATTACTCAAACTGTCGAAAGAGGTATGTTAATTTGTGTGTTCAAATATATATGGCATATTGTGTGTGGTATTACAGTATTTTGTATAAAGTAAACGCTTTATTAACGCATCTCACAAATTATAACATTTATCCCCATATTCAATAGCGAAAAAACTAGAGATACCTCTAGTGCCAAGTACACCAAACCTCTCTATATCCAGATAATTATGTGAGTAACCTAATGTCAATATCGATCATGTTTGTTAGATACTGAAACGACCCGTCATACAATTGCAGATAATTAAAATATGACAAATTCTTTGTAGGTACAAACAGCAATACTTAACGTACAGTGCTTCGAGCATAGAGGATATGAGACATAAAACGCGTGAATGGATATCCTTTAGCTCATTAGCTCATACGTGTCCTAGCCCTCCTGACAACAAAATACGTAACGTTGACAGAAGATTCAGCTACCTCGTACACGTCTGCGCACTATACTGACGAAGGGCAACTAAGCACCTAGCGTGCAGGCAACCTTTCAGGCAGCTGTCTAAAGGTTTCCAAGGCTGCATATCCACCAGGCGTAATACGAACAATTATTGGAATTGGGCTGTCCCCCGTGAACAACGGTTGGCCAGTGAGAGTAGGGATTAAGCAGATTTACGCTCATAAATAACACAAAACCTTTTCCCAAATTTCAATTTGCTTGCTAGAAATGTGTGGTTTTGGTTAAAATAATTTTTATATAAGTTATACAACCAAAATTTAGCATTANCAATTTGCTTGCTAGAAATGTGTGGTTTTGGTTAAAATAATTTTTATATAAGTTATACAACCAAAATTTAGCATTACTCTGATTGGATATATGACGAGTTTACGTGTTCTCAAAATAAGTGTTCGTGTTTTATATTTTACTGTCTTGTAAGTTCTTCCAAATCTTGAATAAGTCTGTGTTTCCCATTAGACGAGTGTTAATTTGCTTCATTAATGCTCTGCTCTATACCTCGTTTTAGAAAATTCCATTCTGATTCACGTGTTATTTAAAACAAAGGTATTTTGACAAATTATTTTTGACATGAGTTTTGTAAGAATTCTGTTAATAAATGAAGAGATAATAGTTATGACTAGTGATAATGAGAACCACAGTGAATAAACCCATAGTCTGATAATGGATTTATCTGCCAAACCAACAAACATAAATTAGGATTGCTGTAGATTATANGTGAATAAACCCATAGTCTGATAATGGATTTATCTGCCAAACCAACAAACATAAATTAGGATTGCTGTAGATTATAACTTACCGTACTGGTCCAGCGATACTTTCTAGCAATAGGTATCTAGATGTCCCATTTATCACATGGAGTGCTTATGACGTCAGCGATGCGAAAAAAAAGCTTCGTGAGTGATGCATGTTACTAAAAAACCTCCATCTAATAACTACAGACAGATATCAGTAGACAGGGACGAATGAAATCTAATAAAAAGTGAGTGGATATAATGGCTAACCTTTTTGCAAATAATAAATGCATTTTTAACTTCCAAACTCAACCTCAATAGAATATATAAAATGCAATATCTCAGAAAAAAACCGTTCGCAATGACGCTACTACAATGAACATTCGATGGACAGACAACTCTAGCGAGGAAGCAGAACGGCTCAATTTGATCTAACTTACAGCTAAATACTTATATAGTCAGTTTAGTATATTTATCTTTGATTTCTTGGTTCAGCTGGAAAGTAGGCTCTCCCCTTAACACATGTGTATGAAAATAATATAAAATTGGTATATCCAATTTATTTATTTAATTTTATTCGAAAGATTTTGACAGCAAGTATTCATATAAACGCATGAGCTGTATAAAGATTGTTGACTCTAATCTATTTATTTTTATTAAAAATGTTGTTTTTTAAATTATATTTATGTATGTAACTATTTATTATTAGAAAATTACTAAGCAAAATATTAATGTTCCGTCACTTATTTTTCTGTGTTCATTGTTTAGAAAGTAATGTTTATATTAAGATAAATTATCAAAGAATAATTATTTTTAATATTAGGGTTACATAGAAATTATTGCCATATAATCTCTTCCACTTTCACAATGCTATCAAACTTACATAACTGGCATATTATTCTCACACACATTAACAATGAAAATTATATGATAGTTTATTATGTCATGATACAGTGTTAAAAGACGTTAAACGACTGGATACACAAGATAAAGTATATGCCTACAAAACCTTTATTCATTTAATACTGACTGCTTTTGGCAGACAGCGATGCGCTCTAGATGCCAACCATTCTCATTCAAGTGTTTTGTGGCAGTTAACTTTGCTGCAAAGACGCACCATTCAAGCCATTAATATATTTTTGATTGAACAATAGAATACTTTTAGAACAGCCCAGTCTTTTACCTTTTTTGTTTAACTTCGAGTGGTTATGCCTTGACGACTCTGTCCTACGAATCTTGAAAGGGTACCTCATATTTGCACTGAGAGAAAGGTTTATTCCACACAACCAAATACTTGTTTGTATAGGCCCATTAATTTATTTAGTTACCCCAACAAAAGATTATTTTGGGGCTACCAAATAGGAACAACCAAATAAATTGGTTTTTAGCAAAAACAAACTTTATTGCCCCTATACAAGCAGCTTTGTTGTGCCAAGCAAACTTTATTTGTTTCAACAAAACCTTTTTCTCACTTTGTGCTCGGCGGATGAACCTGTGACAATCCGTCTATCCTAGCGTTTGGCCTATCTAGAAATAGTTCACAGCATTAAATCGAGACCAGCGCTCAAGTCCTTATCAAGGTTGATATCGTATTGCTTTTATTGTCTTACTGAGCGTTAATTTACATATAGGTGTGCCAGGACCATATTTACNTGCAAATAATAAATGCATTTTTAACTTCCAAACTCAACCTCAATAGAATATATAAAATGCAATATCTCAGAAAAAACCGTTCGCAGTGACGCTACTACAATGAACATTCGATGGACAGACAACTTTAGCGAGGAAGCAGAACGGCTGAATTTGATCTAGCTTACAGCTAAATACTTATATAGTCAGTTTAGTATATGTATCTTTGATTTCTTGGTTCAGCTGGAAAGTAGGCTCTCCCCTTAACACATGTGTATGAAAATAATATAAAATTGGTATATCCAATTGGTATATCTTTTATTCGAAAGATTTTGACAGCAAGTATTCATATAAACGCATGAGCTGTATAAAGATTGTTGACTCTAATCTATTTATTTTTATTAAAAATGTTGTTTTTTAAATTATATTTATGTATATAACTATTTATTATTAGAAAATTACTAAGCAAAATATTAATGTTCCGTCACTTATTTTTCTGTGTTCATTGTTTAGAAAGTAATGTTTATATTAAGATAAATTATCAAAGAATAATTATTTTTAATATTAGGGTTACATAGAAATTATTGCCATATAATCTCTTCCACTTTCACAATGCTATCAAACTTACATAACTGGCATATTATTCTCACACATATTAACAATGAAAATTATATGATAGTTTATTATGTCATGATACAGTGTTAAAAGACGTTAAACGACTGGATACACAAGATAAAGTATATGCCTACAAAACCTTTATTCATTTAATACTGACTGATTTTGGCAGACAGTGATGCGCTCTATATGCCAACCATTTTCATCCAAGTGTTTTGTGTCAGTTTACTTTGCTGCAAAGACGCACAATTCAAGCAATTAATGTATTTTTGTTTGAACAATAGAATAATTTCAGAACAGCCAGTTTTTTACCTTTCTTGTTTTACTTCGTGTTATTATGCCTTGACGACTCTGTCCTACGAATCTTGAAAGGGTACGTCATATTTGCACTGAGGGAAAGGTTTATTCCACCCAACCAAATACTTGTTTGTAAAGGCCCATGAATATATATTTAGTTACCCCAACAAAAGATTATTTTGGGGCTACCAAATAGGAACAACCAAATAAATTGGTTTTTAACAACAACAAACTTTATTGCCCCTATACAAGCAGCTTTGTTGTCCCAAAGAAACTATATTAGATTCAACAAAACCTTTTTCTCACTTTGTGCTCGGCAAATGAACCTGTGACAATCCGTCTATCCTAGCGTTTAGCCTATCTAGAAATAGTTCACAGCATTCAATCGAGACAAGCGCTCAAGTCCTTATGAAGGTTGATATCGTATTGCTTTTATTGTCTTACTGAGCGTTAATTTACATATAGGTGTGCCAGGACCATATTTACNGAAGGTTGATATCGTATTGCTTTTATTGTCTTACTGAGCGTTAATTTACATATAGGTGTGCCAGGACCATATTTACGTTCTGAAATTTCCAAAACATATTCGAGCATGCATCTTTCGTGTCATAATTCGCACCACTTGCCAAAAAAATCATTAGTTAAGCTGAAATAAAGTCTGCGTATATTTAGTTTCTGAGGATTCAAAATATTTAAGCATATCTTCATCTTTATACTATGAACCATTGATAAAGTGATGTCTATCAGCTGTTATTTGGAACTTACAAAAAGTTATTTGAGTTAGCGCGGAAGGTGGACTAGATTCTCTTGTCCTTAGCCCACTTACGGTAACTATACCTTAGTGAGGTGGAAAATTTAGAGAGATATGCATGTGATATGGCGATAATCAACGTGCGATGTGGTGATAAGCAATATAGGAATATAGCCAATAGTTCTGCTATTTTAAACGATGCATGTGTTGGGGTAACTCAGACCAATTTGATCTTCATTTATTAGGGGTTGCTTTATGCGCTCGCTCTTTACTACCAAAACGACTTAAGTTATTGCATGGCTTTTATCCAAGTGTAAATCGTTTTTGTGTAAATGAAAGGTTTTAAATATTTATGGTCATTTCATTGGTCACAAGTATATTTTTAAATTGTAATGAATAACATCCTAAAAAAAATATAAACAGATTGTTTACGAATGCTATTTAAAAAAACAATTACAAACAATTTAATTACTTGTTAACGAAAATTGTGTTATCATGAATAAAACCGAGATTATTGTATTTTCTTCAATAATACTCCCGGTGAAAGAATTAAACTTTATTAAGATTTCACAATTTGAAACCACATTACAAACAGTTCTTGCACAACAGCTAAATTGCAATATATTCTTATTATCAGACGATCTTTGACTTCTACAAATACTGTTTTGGTACGTGAACAATCATAAACATAAGCTGGTTTCAAGGAACAATAATTTNAGCTTTGACTTCTACAAATACTGTTTTGGTACGTGAACAATCATAAACATAAGCTGGTTTCAAGGAACAATAATTTCTTTATTGTAATTTTCTGTGGTTTCATATGCATATATATGTTTATATGATACGCAATGTTCAATTTATTATCTTAATTTGTGGTTTCATTATTATGTAACTACCCTTTCAAATAATAGTTTTTTCCCAACTAGATTCTCATTTTATTTAAAAAAAGTTCTTGTTTCCATCATTTGTGAGACAGATAGTTTCAGCCTACTTCCCGAAGAAAAGAAAGGCTTATGATATAACTTTCCTGTATTAAAGTATGTGTGTGTTTGTGTGTGCAAATGTGATTCTGTGTGTGTCTGCGTGTGTGTGTCCCCAATTTCAATTTTGGAAAGCGTCAAGTCAATTTCACCAAACTCGGTACACATACAGTACTAAGAAAGGACACCAAACATATATATATTTTGACGCCACTGGCGCACATTCTTTCTTAATGGCAGCCATTTCACAACTAAGGGTGATATATATCGGAAACCATTGAACCGGTTTTAACAAATTTTGTATGCTGACAGCGCAAGGTTAAATTATTGAATTGATGAAAAAATTAAGCTTTAACGTTATAACTCAAAAACCACTCAACCAAATTTTGCCAAATTTGGCAAGTAAATAACACTAATGTAATCCATGTAAATGTATACAATTGAAATTGATGAGGGTATATTTTCTAAAAAGTGGCCATACAAATATTTTAGGTTTATTTATTATAGCTACAATACCATTCCACTAATTTCAACCAAATTATGAATATTGGCAGTATCTATTATAGGCGTCATATAAGCCAAAAAAAACAACTTTCGCCCACCATTATGTAAGATAGTGCTACATAAATTAATACAGTTTTTTTATAATATCTCGGTAAACAATTGACAGATTGCTACCTAATTTGGCAAACTAGTACTAATGCTGCAGTTGAAATGCACAAATATGTTTCAAGTAGGTCAGGCACTTATTCCATCTTAACTTTATATGCTGGGAGTAGAGAGAGCACGGTTAACTGGCCTCTCTAAGGTAAAATTATATTTTAATCGCGTACTGTAGGTAAAACCAGAATATAAAATCACCCTCCATACAAAATAGTTATTGTATAAACAATGAAAAGTATATTTTAATAAGTTTGATGAATTATTTTATTTTTTATTGGCTTTAAATATTTGTTTACCAAATGGCTACTTTGCCCTGCTAGGTCGCGTAAAGTGGCCACTGACTGGCCACAAACGTTCTTTGCACTGATGAGTTTCTCCCCTTTAAAATATAATCTACAGCCATCAGCTGGAGACAGAATTAAATACTAGCAAGTCACGAAAACAAATATAAATATGCTTCTGCCATTGGCGAGCGTTTGGAAAATATATTTTGCATTTTATTACAGCTGTCTGCTAGAAGCGACGGTGTTCTTCCCAGCATTACTTTTAGTATCAAATCTTCTTTTGTTTACTACAATCAATACACTCTCAAGTGGCTAATGTTTCAGCCCATTAGTTCAATGGCCACTTTGCCCTCGTGGTCGCCACTACACATAAGCTTGTCTATAGTAAAAACTAAGTAATCTACTAGATATTATAACGCATTATTTCAAAGCCTCATTTATAATTTTGTATTGAGATTGTAGTATATAATTATAAATTTAACATTTACTGGGATAAAATTAATAGTTTCCATCACTTACCTTGCATCAGCAATGACCATTACCACAAAAAATGTAACAAAACCAATAACTTGTAAGATCACCAGCTCAGATGCTCTCAGAACACTAACATCTTCCCTCTTAACTGTTTCAAACACTCGCAAAAAAACTGCAGCACACTCCATTGAACGGACAGTCGATGGCCACTTTACCCGCATTGGCCACTGGATCCTTCTCTTCNAAAAACTGCAGCACACTCCATTGAACGGACAGTCGATGGCCACTTTACCCGCATTGGCCACTGGATCCTTCTCTTCACTATATATAACAAATATAAAATGTGTCTAAATGGAACATCTTTTGTCCTCCATTTTGTAAGATAGTGAAACACGAATAAATAAAGTTGTTATGTCTTGTCTCGGGAAACAATTGACATATTCTTACCAAATATAGGAAACAAGTAGTACTGCTGAAGGTTATAAATAACTGAAATATTTTAGGTTTGTCAGACACTTTTTTTTAAATGGCAGCTATACAGTAATTATAGTTTTTATATGTTATTTCTTCAAAAGAATGTAATTAATTCGAATGAAACTTTGTTTGCTGGCCGTATATGTTACAACCATAAAATGTGTGCATACAAAATATGATATGTCTACCATTTTGTAAAACAGTATCACATGTCAAATTTAAATTACGCGACATCGCCTTAAAACAACCGAATTCTACCCAATTTGGCAAAAACGTAGTATTAGACTTGGAATGTAAATGGATAAACTTTGAGAGTGTCAGAAACGCATATTTTAAAATTGGTGGCTGTATAAAAATATTAGATCAGAATTTTTATCCACGAAACAACCAAACCATTTTCAATATTACTTTGTATGCTGACAGTATCTATTATAGCTGTACATTAAAATTGTCTATGCAAAGCATCCTTTCTATGACATTTTGTAAAATAGCCTCACATAAGATAATACACTTTTATGTCGTATCTTGGGAAACAATAAACCGAGTTCTTTATAATTTGGTCAAAGAGTTGTACTGTTGTAGTCCATATAAAATTATGTGGATTAAGTGAGTAAGTCATTTATTTCCTGAATAGCACCTATACAGACATTTTAGTTTAGTGTGTTAAATCTACTAATCAATGTAAAATATTAAAATTTAACTTTGTGTATTGTATCTATGACAATTATGGAAAGTGCTAATATAAAATATTTTTGTACTCCATTTACCGTTCGAAGATCGTCACATGAACAATGAAAGTTTTATGCCATATCTCGAGGACCAATCAACCGATTCATCCCCAAAATTTCACGCAAGTATCACTACAGTAATGTTTATAAATTATTTTGTGTTATGTGTGGCAGGCATGTTTTTATGAAGTTTAAATAAATAATTAAAATAAATATATTATATCTGTGAAACGCTTCAAAAAAATTTGGTCAAATTTTGTACACTAACAGTATTAATTAGAAGCATCATTTATGCACACAGGGATATTCTTTTGCAGGATTTTTTGCAAAATAGTGTCAGGAGATTTTATTGACAATATAAATTTACATGATTTAAGTGGGGTCATAGAGAGATTTTCAAAATGGCGATCTTATAAATATTTTGACATGTTTGGCATGTCTTTTTAACAATTAAATAAATTCCATGAAGCTTTTTATTTTTAAAGTATCCGTTAGAAACATCGCGTACATAGCCTATTTTTAGGCAGTATTGTAAGATAGCCAGTTTGAAGAAAATAAGATTTTTATGGCACCAAATGTTTTACCCAGGTAGCGTTAAGGTAGGCCATGTAAACGTATGGGTTTTTAGTGACTCAGCAATATTTTTTTTNAAATGTTTTACCCAGGTAGCGTTAAGGTAGGCCATGTAAACGTATGGGTTTTTAGTGACTCAGCAATATTTTTTTTTCAAAATGATGGCCGTATAAGTATTTTAGGTTAGTTAACGCTAATCATTCAAAACATTAGATTGGTTACCTCCAACGTTGGTACTCCAATTCCACCCTTCGCAANAAATGTTTTACCCAGGTAGCGTTAAGTTAGGCCATGTAAACGTATGGGTTTTTAGTGACTCAGCAATATTTTTTTTCAAAATGATGGCCGTATAAGTATTTTAAGTTAGTTAACGCTAATCATTCAAAACATTAGATTGGTTACCTCCAACGTTGGTACTCCAATTCCACCCTTCGCAAAGCAGTTGATTGCACGCTTGCTTAATTTTAAGTGTTTTTTTGAATTCGAATCCCCGATAAGTCACTCATTTATTTTAATTCTCTTGGTACTGTTTCACATGTTTCTGGTTTCATCTCTCATGATATTGATCTCATTGAGACACCAGCGCCTATCTACCATCTATGCTTTTAATAACTTCACTAAAATGGATTTGTACCCATGTAGAGGAAAATAGGTTCATTAGTTATCAGTATCGACTTGTTAACACTGTAGTGGTTTACAATGTTTTGATACCTCAGATTACAAAACGTTTTTATAGAGGACATTGAAAAATGTAGACCGTGTTTTTTAAACATCAAGCTTCGCAATCACCTACGTGAATATTATTTTTAATTAGGAAGTATGTTTGATGCGTTCAGAAATTACATTAAAGATAAAAAAAGTCTGTAAAGGTATTTTAAAAATGTAATGAATTTTNAGTCTGTAAAGGTATTTTAAAAATGTAATGAATTTTAGTAAAAATTTTTTCATTATATGAAATTCACAAAAATTGTATTTATATATTTGAAGGTAGATACATTAGCTAAGGCAGTTAANAATCACCTACGTGAATATTATTTTTAATTAGGAAGTATGTTTGATGCGTTCAGAAATTACATTAAAGATAAAAAAAAGTCTGTAAAGGTATTTTAAAAATGTAATGAATTTTAGTAAACATTTTTTCATTATATGAAATTCACAAAAATTGTATTTATATATTTGAAGGTAGATACATTAGCTAAGGCAGTTAATGGAATAAATATGTATTTAAATACAATTTATGTGTGGTGCAATACATAAAAGTTATCTGTGAGACGACATAATTTACTACTCGGTTATAAACAATAAGGTGTTCGTATCTTTTGAACACGCAGAATTTATTAGCCCTTATTTTTCTGTATCAGGTTTGCTGACCGTAAGCACAACTAGGGCTGTGCAATTTGTTAGTTAAATGGCTGGTGTGGAAGCTCTACTAACTTTCCCTTATATTCGTCTCTGTTTTATAATTCCCATTAAAATTCGAATGTTTCCAACACGTTTGATAGAAACATTCTGTGTTGTTCGACTTGTGCTAACGACATATATATTCACTTCCAGTAGTAGGGTGNCACACGTTTGATAGAAACATTCTGTGTTGTTCGACTTGTGCTAACGACATATATATTCACTTCCAGTAGTAGGGTGTTATGGGATGTAATGCTAGGGGTGAAGATTTGCCACCCTCACTGTCAAGCGCCTGAAACGTTGCTACCGGAAACGCTGGCAAAGGGACCATTTGACAGCAGCAGCAATAGGCCCACAGCTTCGAGTGAAAGCGGTGGAGCGCCAGGAGGTGGGGGAAAGTAAAAAATAGACGAGGAGAGAAATGGCTCGAGGAAAGGTATCATTTATATGCCGCGACGTAGATCGCAAAAGACAATGTTTTTGGGTCATATTTCCTGAAAGGTAATATCTCTCTCCCAGGCATACAAAACTTTGTAACTGTCTACAAAGACCTTACTGAGTTTTTGCCACGCTTTCCTGCAGAAAGGACTAAGGAGAGTAGGCGTCTTTTCAGAAACCATTATACTGCTTACATGAAGCCTAAAAGTATTTTATACCTGTCTGCGTGTATTTGTGGAAGTGGGTTTGACTACTAAAAATTTATGCCGCTAAAATAAACTAATAAATGGACAGTTGTACTATCCGCAAATATTTTTTCATATATTACACTTTCTTTCCAAACCATTGGGAAAACTAATATAAAAATATTAATATGAGTAGTATTACCATAGTATTGTTTAGTTTACTACCATAAATTTATGTATTTCTAAAGATTTTTTCCAGTTAAGCACGCAAATAATTTATAATATGATATTAATTTTCCTTTTATAAAACATAACAAACTGATTACCTGCTAGACCTTTACTGTAAGAGGCACATGTAAGTCAAATACTTGAGATTCATNATAAAACATAACAAACTGATTACCTGCTAGACCTTTACTGTAAGAGGCACATGTAAGTCAAATACTTGAGATTCATATGAGCATGAACAGAAGCCATCTGAAAGACATTAAATTGATTTTTCTGGTCATCAAACTCATGTCAGGCAGACGCAAAGTAGATTTTTCTTAAGATTCAACGGAAAATTTAGTGTTTTTACTCTTGATAAAACANATAAAACATAACAAACTGATTACCTGCTAGACCTTTACTGTAAGAGGCACATGTAAGTCAAATACTTGAGATTCATCTGAGCATGAACAGAAGCCATCTGAAAGACATTAAATTGATTTTTCTGGTCATCAAACCCATGTCAGGCAGACGCAAAGTAGATTTTTCTTAAGATTCAACGGAAAATTTAGTGTTTTTACTCTTGATAAAACATTAAATAGACTGTTTATGATGAAAGCGGTGAAAAACAAATTAAATTTTGCGCACTTAAATAACAGGGTTTGCAGTAACGATGACTTTAATATTTTTAATAAATCGTATAATTTATACAACCTTTAATTATAATACAATCATAGAGATTTCATTGCTTCCAGGCGTTGAGCCGGCAACGTATCAAAACTTATTTACTGTTTCAATGAGAATTAGTGGCTTAAGAGTCTTACACAAAAAAATAATTTTGTTGATTAGAAAATTAATAAATGATCAAAACAGCAGGATCACAGGGCACTGTTATGCAATTTATTTCAATGGAAATATGGCATCAAGTTATTCACAAAACCAACACTTTCATAAAGAAGCACTGTAATGGAATATTTTTTGTTAATCTAATAAAGTTTTATATATAGGTGTATATATGTATATAAACACTATATATACATATATATTTAATAGTATTTGACACTATATATACATATATATTTAATAGTATTTGAAACTTTTCTTCTAACAACCGACCCCTCTCACTCTGTTAAAAAGTATTTAATTAATATATCGCTTTTGATTAGAAAACACTCCACAAGTTCTGAAACACGTATTCAGGGTCTAGTGTATAAAGTTTATGGTATAGGGTTTCCACTAAAAATATTGTTTACTTTATGAATTGGAAATGAACTAAAATACTACTTCTCAAAAAAAATATACGCAAATTGCAACAATGATTTAAAATGTGAGAGCTGATTGTGTAACTGTGAACAAGTGTATTCGACCACAACAGTATCTGACACCGCCCATCAGATATTCCACATATAGCAATGTGAATGTTAAATATTCACATGAGCACCAAAACAGGCGATGGTTGCTTGAAGTATTATCGGTTATATACTTATTGACTGCGCTTTGTTTCGTAATATTTTTTATGTGATCAGGGAAGTACCGAATAACGCCCATATCCGATGGGCGCGGTTTATATTTGCGGAAATAACACAGAATTTCGGAAACTGCTTAGAATACAGAGACACAGCATCAGCTAAACACATCAGAGAACTTCTAGTCAGTCTTGTAAAGAGGTCAGCAGACGCTGCACGTTTTAACATTTTTATGTTCTACAAAATCCTCTTTTTCTATATTTTGAAGACATTCTAAGGTTTTGTGTCATTATATCAATACTAATTGAATTAAAATCCCAAAATCATTTGAAATTTGACGTTAATGTTTTAACGTAAAATCTTGATTGGCAAAAATTTCCAAAGTGTTTATTACACGAAGTTTGGTTTCAGCTGTAGGGAATGTGGCACTTTCCTTGTAATCCGCCTCTTGTTCCACATGTGACATTAAAATTTACCTGAAAAGTTAATGTTGAAATATTTGCCAACTGCGTAATAAATTTACAAGAAATGGGTTTTATGTTATTTTGATAACATGGACAATTACTGTTAGCAATATCCTGACGTATAAATTTTTTTAATTTTTGATATTACTGGAAAATAGAATATAGATTAATAATTCCAACAAATAGTTTCTTTAATTTTTTTAAGATATTGTCTTCCTTTGGTGTACTTTCATTAGCTATTTTTTTCCCTCGTAGTCTTATGTACAAGAGGCATTTGAACCTAACTTGGACATGTCTTATATTATTTCATTTACAGCCTCTAAATATTACAGCGGTTGTAAATGAGTAATATTCTATAGAAAGTTTAAACTGGTAAGCTACAATATTGAAAGCTGCGGCATATTTGGCACGTGTCAGGTATATGGTTGACAATATGTGTGCTATAAAGTATAGCAATAAATTACCGATCTGGAAGACCCCAGCGACAAACCGACATACTTGTCATGGAGCTTTACTGGAAAATCATATTAAAATTATCTTAGTAGTTGCATCACCAAGATTAAGTAAAATACACGAGATAATATTAAAAACTTGTTCCCAAAACAAAACATAACTATTGGAAACATTAGGTACGGAAAATGTTCCCAACTATAGGGCTTCAATCGGCAAGTACAATTTTGAAACTGTATCGATATTTAATGGTGTACAATAAGTACCCAATTTATGTGGCACGATTCAGATTAGAATGATAAACCCTCCATCCATCGATAGTTCAGACATAAGTTACATTTATGAAGCAGTTAATTTAAAGATTGGTTTTAAAATGTGGATAACTTCAAGAGAAACGTAATGACGTTTTGACTAGTAGCAAAATATGGAGAATGGTCTGTAAAAAGGGATGAAATTGCATTCCATGCAAGAGAGACTTTTGCAAAAATTAAGATTTTCAAACATTTTCTATTGGTAGGATTTTTAAACAAGTAAGACCGAGATAACTATCCAGTATTTCACGTATGTAAGGGGAAGATGGATAAAGCGGGGTAGAAAATCTTTAAACTCGTGTAGTGAATAGAAAAATACGGAGGTAGTATCTGTATTATCTCAAGTAGTTAAGTGCAATATTCCCTTTAACGAATAAGTCCTGTATTCGTATAAAATTTGTAACTTCTTTTATAAAATAATTATTTTCTTTTACATTGTGAAGTACCCCGTTTTGGAGAACTTATATGATTTAATGGGTGGAAACGCAAAGCAATGTAAACCTGATGATTACGTTTAATTAAGACACTTAATGCATTAATCAACATAACTGTGTATATAATTAATGGTGAGCATTTCATCATACAGGCTATTCTTGGTAAAGTGAGACATAATTAACGATTATTTAATATATATATTTATAAATTAATTAAATTTAAACTAGAAAATTTGGAAAAATTGTTATTAAAGAAGATAATTTAAGATTGTTATGAAAAGGAATTAAAAGTTTTCTTGACACAAAATAAGCCAATCATCAGTGATATTCAGAATCTAACATTTTCTTAAAATAATGTAGAAACTGTAAATGACAGAAAATAATAAAACATTTTTAAGTTAAATGTGAACGGTAAAACAATAGCATTAAATGAAACCACACTGGTTACATTATTTGAGATCTGCAAATAAATTATAGGTTAACTTCTTTCTAATATAAAATACAGCATTAATGAACAGCATATAAACATTTAATTATATATTACGATATTAACAACAGGAATGATATAATTTAATTAGAAAATAAAATTTTGACTTAAACCACATAAACCCTTTTTTGTAAGATTATACACAAAGGAAACAGAAGTTTACTTATATAAAATACACTGGCCCAAAGTATCCTATAGTAAATATGCTTAAATAATCTAAAAGTAGTCTTATATCAACATAAAAATTAAATGGAGCCCTAATTTTTCAAAAATTAATTAAAAATTCCTTCAAATAATTAAGAATATTTAAATTTCAAACTACAAATATAAACTGAGGGATCATCATGAACTGAGCTGAAAGAAACCAGGGTCAGATAGAATAATTGTGGGTCCGTTCATTTTACAATATCTCATATTCTTAAATTAAATTATATATTATTCACCATACAAGTTAAGTACAGTGTTAAAAATTTCAAGATCACCGAACTACTTGTGACATGTGACGGATTAGGAGTATTAGAGCGGCNGCCAGCATAACCAGTATAGGGACTTAGAGAGACACGTGGCAGTCGTCGTCCCCGCACAGGGAAAGGTCAAGCAGAGACCAACACGCGCTGCCAAGCCGAACACGTGTCACTGATGCATGTCCATCCCACCCCCCACCCACCTTCACCCCCTACGCATCAAGCAAGCCCGTGAGATTTGTTGAGCGCCGAGATATCACAAAATAATAATGTGTATTTCGCCGGAAATCAGAAAATACGCACCGAGAAATAGTTGACAAGCTGGAAACACCCCCGGGACAATGTGGACACGTGCCGCGGAGAAATAGCAGACAGAGTAAGCTAGGGGCAAGGTGCCACCTTCCCCCTGCCCCCCAACCTTCAGGAACCAGGGCACGTTGTGTGAAAGGCATTGTTCTGTTTTCGTCCCACCACCCCCTCCCCCAACAAGACGACACATGCCGACAATAAGGGAAGGAAGCTAGAGAGCATATAAGCTTCCTTGGTCGGAAGGTGGGTTTCAGTTCTTTATTACCGAGCCGAAAGAACAGTTCTTGATTACCGTGCAGAGACAGTTGAATATCGCCGCGCAGAGAGGTCAGTCCGAGAAGGCAGTCGCGCACAGAGAGGCTGGGAGATTGGACTCCCGGCCATAACAGTACCTCAGTACAGCAGTATGTCAGTAGGCACGGTAGGACAGTTCATTATCACCANATTGGACTCCCGGCCATAACAGTACCTCAGTACAGCAGTATGTCAGTAGGCACGGTAGGACAGTTCATTATCACCACGCCGAGGGAAGAGTTGCGTCAAGGAATCGCGAGAAGACGTGAGCACGAGCCCGAACAGCAGTCCAGTAAGACGACNCGAAGAGTTGCGTCAAGGAATCGCGAGAAGACGTGAGCACGAGCCCGAACAGCAGTCCAGTAAGACGACACCAAATGCCGGCCTTTTTCCAAGGCCTACCACTTCGCCGGAGCTCATCCCCAGATGACAGCATACCAGCACCCACAGCACAGTTAAGTATAAAGTCGTATACAGAGAAGCCCCCCCTCCTCTAAGAAGTCACCCCAGTTGATACGAGTAGCCAAATTAGAGTACCACACCTCGGAAGTGTTGCTGTATGTAGTTTTATTGTTCAGACTGGAGACAATATAAATATCCAGTTAAGTGAAACGTCAAAAGACTACCTTATTAGCCTTCTAGGCGCCTTATAGTCTATGCCTGGAGGAATTAACTATGNTTAAGTGAAACGTCAAAAGACTACCTTATTAGCCTTCTAGGCGCCTTATAGTCTATGCCTGGAGGAATTAACTATGACACTATAAGTCACCCTATATTCTCCACAGGTGGGGACTACCACAAGTTAAATTGGCTTCCCCAACTATTTAGCGTCATGTTATTTGGCGCTCAACTGTGGGGCGGAGATGCGTCACTTGTATGGTTGTTGCAATTTATTAACAATAATGCAATATATAGTTAGGGGAACAAATTTGCTTGTCTTCAAAAAGTTGTTCAAAACTGTTTGTTAAATTTTTTTCTGTCAGTTTCCTGCTTTTAAGTACAGTAAATTTATCTGTTCGATACCCTTTTATTGTAATTTTATTTGCTTTAAATACTAATATGTTGATATGCTGTATTTCTGATTATTGGTATTCGTGAACATAATGGTATTTACTGTTTGCCTCCTTTAATGTGTGTTCTGTCATTAAACGTAAAAATTGTATCATATTAATTTGCCTCATCCTTATTCAAAGCACATTTATAATGGTATTGGTGAAAACCTGCAATACATTAAATTATTATTTTTGAAACATTTAACTCATAACATATTCGTAGCCGTACCTTACGTTTGCTTGTTGAAACATTTTTTCCTATGCAATTTTACTATCATGTCAAAATTTGTGAAATTTTGTCAATTTCTTCTGGGTATTTGTGGATACAGAATACAAAGGAGTCATATTTTTGATCTTATGTAAGGTCCATATTAAAATATGATCTCAAATTATATAGCTTTAAATAAACACTATCCCTTCAGATGGTCTTTAATATGTTCTCTCTTCATCCTGTTTAACAAGTGTAAATTTTGTTTTGGGATATCCGGTATTTAAATTATTTATGTTGAGTGATCATATAGTGATTATTCAATGTGAATTCCGACATTCTCAGGGATCCCAAGTAGTATTCTCATTTACGATTCTCAGAAAATTAAATGTCAAAAAGCCTTTACTTTTTCTCTATTGTAGGTATTGTATATTTATCTACCGTTAGTGGACTGCTTTGAAGACTGTAAGCCAACAGCCTTAGTAAATAAATTATTCTTTCATAGGAGAATGCTTAAAAATCAATTTACATTTTTTTTTCTTAATACAGAAGCAGACAATTGTGCGAATTTCAATCACGTTGTTTCTTTAATATACCTATTCCGACACATAAAAATACGTTTGTCATAAAACCTGAGGGAATAAGACGGCGTGGTTCAAAATTGAAATAAAATGATAAAAGTGCATACCACCGTTGAAAGTGTAAGTGATGAGTTGCAATCATCTGTAATACCCAATAACCGGCACCAGTGTTNAAAGTGCATACCACCGTTGAAAGTGTAAGTGATGAGTTGCAATCATCTGTAATACCCAATAACCGGCACCAGTGTTTTCTAATTATTCCACCACGATTACAGTTATCATGTTATAAGACCTGTGCGTAGCATCAGACAGTCAACGCAGTGAGGGGATGTCAACGCAACTCGACAGCGAGCGCATTGTAGGTCTGCATAAGGCCAGGTGGACATGTTGCCGAACTGCCAGCCGTGTGGGGCATTGCAATGTTACAGCAGCCCGGTGTTGGAACTAGTGGGNAGGTGGACATGTTGCCGAACTGCCAGCCGTGTGGGGCATTGCAATGTTACAGCAGCCCGGTGTTGGAACTAGTGGGTATGGGAAGGCACCTACACGGAGCATGAATATTCCTGGTAGACTGATAGAGAAAATACCAAAGGAAGTTTGCTATATTGTGCGTCTAGCATTACGCAACTCGGATGAGATCTTGTCCTACCATCTGTACTAGTGACCGTATATACTACAGCATACCGTGTCATACCGCAGCATGTTAAGGCGACTACATGTTTACCGTCCCGTGCATAGGCTGTGTCTTCAACAACAAATCAGAGAAGGGCACCGTTAAAGTAGCGAAGTGTGATTGGCGGCATTGCATCGTCTTCCGCGATGGATTTTGGTTCTGCACGACCCCGCATGATAATCGTGTGCGTATGGAAATGCCAAGGGAAGAGGACACTTCCTTTCAATGTAAAGGATAGGTACACCGTTACCGCTCCTGGCATCGTGGTTTTAATGTCAATAGCGCGAGACATTGTCACGCCCTCTACCCATTGTGGACTGGATACTTGGGAAACACCCCCGAAGAAACCCCGTCAGCATAAGGCAGAAAAGTGGTCATTTGATGTTGGTATGCATCATGTTTCACAAAGGTGCCTTAACATGTTTTCTCAAACCTTTCAAACATTATTATTTGTGTGGTTTCAACTGGGAACGTTTCATAGGAAACTAACAAAATTCATAATTCGAAAACTTGACATCCTTTTCTTGAATCTGTTTATATAAACTACTTTTATGCCAAAGGTTTAATACAATATTTCATCATCTTTTAATAATAAAACTACATATAGATAAAACATTTAGCTTAAAAGCTAACAAAATGTTTACAAAATATGTTTATAATAATTTCTACGATTTCACAGCATAATGTTATTTTGGTATATTTTCAATGTATCATCCCCAAAATTTACATGCTTTAGTTTATCTTTCCTTTTTAAAAAACTTAAACTTAAAGACATTTATAAACATTCTGGCAAAAGTCTTAAAACTTTTTTTTACCTTTCTTCTACATTTACAAATATTTTTAAAAGAACCGAAATATTAAAATACTTATTTCCACTGTGAGCACCTCCAGAGCCTGAGAACCAACCACACCAGTGACAAGAATGCAAGACTATTTATTTAAAAACCCTTACCTCACCCCTTACAGTAACTTACCATTTAATATAATTGACAACGGGTTATTCAGAATTTAATTGGGTACACCTAATTTCAGCCAATGAAAAATATATTTTGAAATAGCTGCAACTCTTGGCAACACCACTGACGTCACCAAGGCGTAGCCAATAGCAATGAGGCACGTCAGTCTGTCGTCTGGCCGGGCTGGAAGCACGGGCGCTCCCGGTAGTTGGATTGCTGAAGCCGAGGCGGCCACTATGCTGGTCGACTCGCTGTTGCTTCGAAGTCTTACTTGACATCGGGCGTCGAATCTACCATGTATTTTCCACCGTAGACGAGGCAGGATACATTGTGGTCTTCCAGTGCGGTTCCAATATATTATCTTAAGTTAGGAAACACGTCCATAGCTGAATTTAATGACGGGCAGGCGGAAATAGTTTACGAGACATACTTTTGATAGGGAATTGGAGCTCTTGAACACGAGACGAAAACATATCGTTTCAACATCACATGTGGCAGTTATTCGAGGAACACTTGTGGCACAGCGGTACGACAGTGTTATCCTGCGTTTTCGCATGTGGCGCCTAATAAGACAGCATCTTGGAACATATTTTTTTTTAACATGAAAATTCTCATTCACATACCGCGCACGTGTCTAAGGAATTCCTGGATCATCTTGAGGTACTCTCATGGCCAGCAAGTTCTCCTGATTCATCGCCGATAGAACATGTGTGNCTGATTTATCGCCGATAGAACATGTGTAAGGTTATCTCGGACGGCAACTCTGACCGGTGACAACCGCTGTGAACCCAAATGTTCCTGGATAGGATACAACGGCTGTGCTGTGCCCCCCTCGAACCGAATTGGTCCATGGATCTTGTCAGAGGGAGTGCTGCACACTACTGACATGAGACCAGCACTACACTGAGAATTCTGTTGTTCGTGTGATCAGGTTTTGTAATCATTGCACTACAGTACTTTCGACACGTGCATTTTCTTTTTAACCTCCGCCACCAATGCATGATTTACACGTGTGTCCACCATCGGTGTGTCAACAGAGTCATGTAACTAATTACTAAGATGTGAACGTCGATCAGTTAATAATGTGAAATTATAAGAAAAGTAAATCAACTCGTGTAAATATCGGCCCTTGCTTCAATGGATATGAAATGAAGACAGGCTATTTTTTTAGTAGCTTCAAGTAAATAAAGGTTGTGTTGTTAGTGAAATGTTGAAAAGTAAACCTTTTGTTCCTTCAGAAATTAACTGGAAAAATAAGCGTTTTCTGTGGTATACACGCAGTTACACACATGAGTTGATTTTCTAAGATTCATTACGAAATTACTGAATTGGCCGTATAAAAAGTGTTAATAACCATTAACAGGGAAAAGAAAACTCTCGAATTACAGTAGTAATAAATGATAGCAACTTATTTTGAAGTACGCCCACCCAGTTATGCAGAGTTGGAGGTTTTAATACGTAAAACGCTTCTCACTCAATTCCCAGGTTTCAGAAGCCGCAAGCTAACAAATCAGATTATTACACAGAAAATTATTCCTCGGGGGAAATGAAGGCATATATATAATAATATCAGTTCATACACTTCATATAATTAATACTGATGCTCCCATATGATATGTAGGATTTCAATTGATTCAACGCATCTTTTAACGGAAGGCGAGCCAATTAACACGGATTTACCCCACTGTCACTAATTTGGTGTAAACCTTTCTAAATCACTGAAACTTGTTTTACTTTTGTATACGTTCCGTCAGTTTCACTAGGTCGCAATTTTCGAGAAGGGATTACGCAAAACCCGAGAGTGGTATTGGAAACAACCTTGGGGAGGTATGAAGGTGATTGCTTTCGTCGCAGGAGCGAGGGCAGCGATATGGAAATGTTGCAAGTTGGTCGTCGTCGGGCGGTAGGAATAAATGCATGCTGCGGAGGACATAAGTTCTAGAAGGAGGGAGGGGATCGTGCGCCTCATCGAGACGTTGGGCGGTGTATGGTTCGACGAAGGGGAAAGAAGGGTTTGGTGGTGGGGGAAGAAAGCGGTCGGCTTACAACAGGTGCGGTGGCCGCAGAGATTGCGTCCACCTTGGAGGCGGCAAAGTGCGGCGAAGAGGGCTCGTGAAGTAGAGACACACCTATATTCCAGCTCGCGCGCTCCTTTTCTCCTGTCGTCCTCATCCCCTACGACGAGGGTATTTCCGGTATCAGGGGGAAATTTCACTGCCGATCCCTTACAAAGTGTCTCCCGGAGCGTGATAGGGTGCTGTCTGCAAGCCCGTGGAAAAGGGTTCGGAAAGTGGTCCAGGGGCTCGTGTGGAAGGCCGCGTCCAATCCCATACGTGGTCTGCAAGCCCTGTAACAGACTTATATCTCCCTCTTCGCCTAGAAAAGCTTTTCCTGCTCTTGAAGTGGCTTGCCGCCAGGGTGCAGCTATTGTAAGACGATGTGACCCAGGGAAGGGTGGGGGGTTGTAGGTAGGCGAGGGGAGAATGGTGTTCACGAAAACGACCCCCCCTCAGCAAGGAAATGACAGAATTAAGAAGCGTCGCTTTTGGAGATCTCTTTGCCCCCGTCGTCAGAACGAAACAGACTTGCTGAAGGAAGAAGAAACATGTTTGAGATGTTTGAATCCTAAGAAAATATCACGTCCTAATCTTATTTACCTATTTTCATAAAATAAGGCATATATGTTTAAGAACCCAAAAATGCTCTTTGTAATCAACAGGATAACCCAACACTGTGCTCCCATTCAATAAACAATTTATTTTCGAAACTATTAATTTATTTGACTGAATATAAAAATCATTATGCTGAAACATAAAATACAATGTTCGTAGGAGTTGCAAATCATAACTGGCGGAAGACTACAAAACGGCGAAACTGAAATGTTTCCAATATTTATCTAGCCGTATATGAAAACATTCAGCTGAAGTGAGTGAACTATTGAAATAATTCCTGATACACAATAATAACATATAATATTCGTTCTGTATCCTACTGCCTTTCGAATACTCAGACGGTTCCTAAATCGACTGAACATTTAAAACTGTTTCTGATGTTGCTACAGAGGTCCAGAAATGCTCTATTAATTTATTTTATTAATTTATAGCAGCTGACTCTTCTTAGGAAATTTTAGCATATAATACGTTCCTGAGAATATCTAAATTATCATTAGGTGTTTCTTTAGTAGATGAGTTAATATTTCGCTAAATTGAGGTTTTATAAAAAGTTTTAGCAGGCAAGTTAAAACGTCAATAATAATTTTTAACAGACCAGAAAAGAACTTGATATACTTAAACTTCCTCATCGAATCAATAATTTATTGAAGCAAAATTTATTCTGCTTTTTCAAAACATATTTTTTCTATACACATATACACATACTAACTGTGCCCGCGGCACCGCTCGCGTAGAATACAGGACTATTGTTAAGGTTTTTTTTTAATAAAGTTGAATTTTACATATTGTTAATCTTCTATAATTTATAAATATTATAAAACTAAACGTATCGGTGAATTAAATGGTAAAAACACCTATTAGTATTTTTCTGCTGTAGATAGATATGTGCTACCGTGGAGTTTTTTTAGGTTTTTAATTCTTCACTATTCATTACTACATTATATTGTTTCATCTTAAACAGTTTAGACAGCGTATTGCAAGAGAGCACGCTGGCGGTAAACTTTTTTCCGACTCGATTCACTATTATCGTTTGTAAATTTTTTGAGATATTTTCTCGCGATAAAATGTAGCCAACATCACCTTTCAGCCTTCCAACTATTTCTGTGCAAGAAATTACGACGATCTGTTGCTCGGTTCTGACTTTGCATTGTTATTCCGTTTCATTTTCCAATAAGAATTTCCCCGAGGGAATAAGATAATTTCTCGGTATGAAAAGTAGCCTATAATACTTCCCGGCCTACCAACTATGTGTGTGCAAAAAATTACGTCGATCCGTTGCTCCGTTGCGACGTGAAATAAGGACAAACAAACAAACACTTTCGCATTTATAATATTAGTTAAAGTTTATACATATATATTTTTTTTTTTTGTTGAGTGGCTCACGATATTAACACTACGCTTATTTTAAAAGTAATGTTTACGAAAGAGACACAACCGGTTTAATTTTCAGGTAAGTCATAGGCTAAGTATCAAAATGTCTTGTTCACCCATTTGTTCATTTCTTCACATATATCACAATAAAATAATTTTTTTAACCAAAGTTATATAGACGGTGCCAATGGGAACATAAAATATATCTGAATATAATATATGTGGTAACCTATACAGGAACACAGTAGCTACTAAGAGTCAAGGCCTTAATAAAAAATTATCCATACAAAACTATAAAACTGTTAATACGTTGCATGCATGTAGCATGCTAAATTACGATGTTAATGATGGAGTCCCGTTATGTGTTGGGCAAAATGAACTTAGTTCTGGAAAATTATTTTATATCTAGTACAATTTCTGAGATAAAATAATTTCATTTCGTACTTTAAAAGATTGGTTTAAACAAAAATGATAGAGCAAATTCTAATGGTTAATTTAGGATAGTTGTATCAAGAAAAGTTTTGATGATCAGTTAGTATCCCTTTTCGATAACAATGACTCTTCTATGACGGACGTTACTTTTGGGTAACCGAAAATATTATCTACAGCATATCTGATATAAAGCAATTGTCACGTGTACCATTTACTGCAGATTACTCTATGGCAACAGAAATCCGTCGAATGAATTTCACAGGGCACAAGCTGAAAAATAATTGGGTTATGTGTAGAACTTCCGGTTTTTCGCGAAAAGATTCACGCGAATGCTAGACTGCCTGAAGTATTTTTTCCGTGTTCCTAAAAGCTGTGGTAATTTTAAGGGAAAACATTCCCCACCATATTGGATTAATGGTTTTTCTAGCTGGTATATATTAAAAAATATTCCAAAAGTACCCGTGTACCCAAATTGCTTTTGACCTTACGCAGTATCACAAGCACTGCGGCTCAACTTACGAACTCACATATGCGTAACAACATCGATTTTGCCAACTTTTATACCGATGCGTCAAATTACCTAAAACAACATAAAATCACAGTTAAACGTATTCGTATGTATCCCATAAGCCATGTGGTAAGGGGAATATTTTGGTTTCGTAGCCTTGCTACGAAGCATTTTTCAACACCGTTGAAAATTAATAAGCCATTGTAGTTCCCGTTTTACAAATGGTCACGTTGCGCGAAAGAATAACGAAATGACACTTCGGAAATTGTCGTTTGCGAAAATAAATGCATATAGCAGTCGCATAATAAAACATTCTCAAAATATACTTAACACTTTGGACTGCATAAATGCCAGACAGTTACGCAAGAGGGGTTATTTTTTTATGACCCACGGCAACGATAATATTTCAACCCGAGAGTGAATTTTGCGGTGTTGGCAAGGGGTGACTTATGGGCAGAGGGTGTGGGGAAGGGGGTGGGTCTGNCAGGCTACACCCCCCCCCCCTCCAAAGCTTCTCTGCGCGAATAATTTCACATCGCCTCTGATTTATCACCAGCGCTTTTTTTTTCTCACGCGTTTTCCCGCGCTAGCTACTTATCTGGGCTGCGGGGAGGGAGGTGAGACACGTGAGATAACACAAATAAAAACAAGGGGTAACATTTCTTCCTTAAGCCGCGACAGATGTGGTGGAAAATCTTGTTCTTCCGCACGTGCGTGGTCCGCCGAAGAATAACATACAAATGTGAATAATGAAACACTGAGGTCGCACTTATTTGTGGGTAGAATGTTCATGGTAAACTCAGCACTTTATAATTCAGCATGAGTAAAACATCACTGCTCCTAAAAGCATGAGTTTTAACGGACACGCCGAATGACACGTTCCCAGTTAAGTTGGTAGCGAAAATTCTTAAGGTCGTATCAAAAGCCTAACTTTCACATTTACGACGACTGCGTGTATTTAAAATGTATTCTGCCATTTTAACGCAGATTGTAGTAAAAATTNCTAACTTTCACATTTACGACGACTGCGTGTATTTAAAATGTATTCTGCCATTTTAACGCAGATTGTAGTAAAAATTAGCGTATTGTTTACATATTTACAACGTTGACGATTTCACAGTTACACTTTATTGGCGGTTGAATATTATGGAACAATAAAATATTGGCAGAAATATAAAATTTTGTCAGGGCTTCGAAAAGAGCTCAGTAANCGGTTGAATATTATGGAACAATAAAATATTGGCAGAAATATAAAATTTTGTCAGGGCTTCGAAAAGAGCTCAGTAAAGAGCGATGAGCCTATACCTATTAAAAGCAATACGTGATGTATGACTTCGTATTGAATGACTGAAGGTAAAATGTTAGCCTGACTTACAATACTAACAACAGAAATATTTTAATTTACGTGTTTGCGTAAGATTTATTGAAACCAATATTTAATTTTGATAGTTTATGATGGATTTATTTTCCCCAAGAATTTACAAGACGATAAATAAAACTGTAGTTTAACCGAGTCAACTGAAGAGAATTTGTAAATCTGAATGCTCTGCTTCACATAAAGGTCATAAATATTCCCCTCTAAAAACATCATATTATAAAGATGGCATATTTAAAGAGTTGTGGCTGCTAATTGTATTCAGTTATAAACTACTAAAAACGATCGCGATTATAGCTGAAGGTAATAATAAATGACAAGATATAAGAATTATTCTTTACGTTCTTATTTTGGTTATTAGTAAATAATGGGTAGTTAAGTCTAAATCCTTAAAAATCCGAAACCTTTATTTCCTTAGTAATTTAGACAATAACACTGTTTCAAAAAACAGAACAATTTTCACTAGGCCCTATATTTTATAATATTTTTTTCATAAGCAACATAGGAACTACAACAAATATAAATTGAACAATTAATGTTAAAAAATTAAGAAAACAGGTGTGGGAGATTAAATTTAGTAGTAAAAATAGTAGTTCAAATTACTTTACTGTACTGTAAAACGTAAAGCTCTGCCACGGTATGAGGTTAGTATTGTACAAGGGGCATTGCAATCAGTGTCACTGTAATTAAGAATCTGAGTCCAGAATGCTGATAGCTGTAACATATTTTACGATCGTTTCTAAGCATTTTTGGAACTTCTTAAGTTAAATATTTAAATAATTCTAAAATATTAAATAACGNATTTTACGATCGTTTCTAAGCATTTTTGGAACTTCTTAAGTTAAATATTTAAATAATTCTAAAATATTAAATAACGTTTGAATACATAACAGACTTGCTAAATTTATTACAATTTTTATCAGCAGCCGCTTTTAAGTATTAATTCCATCACTCAAAAGTGCTTACTTTCAGTGCATTTTGGTAGTTCAATGACTTCAATATTTTTCATATATATATATAAAGTGCTGTTTCAAAAGCCATAGCAACTATTCCACATGGGGTTCGCATGCAGGAATGTCGGGCAAAAAACAAGGACAACCATGGCTGCTAGAAATCACCGTTTAAATGACATATCCTCGTACAAACTGTATACACTCATGTGAACGGGTACCCATCGTACGTGTACGAGCTATTTAACATCCTTGAAAGCAGTCTCCGAGGTTGTCCACGGTTCGTTGCCAGCGATGAGGCAGACGGGATATACCATCGGCTGTATGAGATCCGTCAATGTGCGCCACCTGTCTTCAAAATGCTTTAAAACCTACATGTCGTACACTTTCAACTGTACATAGTAAATTTCCTGTGTTGGGTCACTTTCGGGAGATAAACAATAGTTGCCATGACTTCTGAATTAGCCTTCGTTTGTGTGTTTATATATATATTATTTAGTTGAAAAAATTAATAGGCTAATTTCAGTAGTAATTTTTATAGCAATACGCATCGAAAGGTTCGCCTTACTCAGCGTGTGAGGTGAGAAGAAAATTACACACCCAGAGTGACAGAGTAAGGAAATACACAGAGGTGAAATTGCGTAGCTGTTGCCATGCGCTGATTGGCGAACGGCGTTGCGGCATGAAGTTGGTCAGTGACGCCATTTTTCTGGCGTGTGCAGCAGCAGTTCGCAGAAAAAGTGATGGTTTCTCCTCTGTATCCTTAGGTGCTCTACGCTTCCGAGGTGAGATGAGATTCAGATGTATGCATCTCACCTGAAGTTTGACACCGAATGGGGATTTCAGATGAATTGACAGTGGGATGCAGGAACAGCGGACACGAAATACCAAGATAAAATGCACTGGCCGGCGGCAACATCCGCTGCGTTTCCCCCTCGCCAAAATGCGAGCGTGACCGCGCCGGGTATTGAACCCGGATCGCCGCGGCGGAAGCCGTTTTTCCAGGGCGCGCTGCCGTTGCAGTCCCGAGGGAGACATCGCTTATTAATCTTCCCTGCTCCGGCTTGCGTCGAATGTCAGCGCGCGGGGGTTTCGAGCCGTGATGCTGGGATTATCTGCACATTATCTGCCCGCGTTACGAGGGTTTTGAACGTGCACCGCCGTTTGACGGCACGCACAGCCACGCCGCCACAGAACAGTGGCGTGTCGAAAGCTGAACTGCAAGCCTGGTTAGTTCGGCAAAGTCAGCAGCTGTGCTGTTATTACACGTCCCCTGTCTCCTGGTGATATGGTGTTTCGCTAAGTAAGTTATTGGTAAAGGCTGTACGCGATAAACTCAGCACTTATGAAAACCGTGCTGTAGATCTACTTGAAAGCATTTTGTGTACTCTTCCACCACATCTAAAATTAGCATTGCGGTGGATCGGGTCATTTTATTCATGCGTCGGTCAAGTGAAACTGAGAAATTTTTATAAAAGTACATATTTTATTAATTTGCTAACTCTTGTCCTTATAGGCACTAAGCAAAACAGAAAACCCAAGAAATATTTTCAATATTCACAAACGTTTACCTGGCAGGTTTAATTAAACGTTAAGACAGGGAACAATTTTACCTCCGTCGTTAATAACCTTACATGCTGCACCCCTTTATGTTTACCCGTAAAAATATATGCAAGCAGGTACAGTGACATTTTTCAATGGTTCATTTCAAAAGTACTTAAATAACCGTGAAGCTTATACAAAAGTAAAATATATTTTTTGTAATTTAGTCGATATTTATGGAAACTAACACATCATGTTTACCTTATTGCAAGTATATGCCCTATAACCCTTAAAATTTGATGAACTTTATTATCTAAAAACCTATAATTATGAAAAAGCTCATATAGTTAAGACCATTAGTTATGACAATAAGACTTAGCGTGGGCCCAAAATGAATGTATGAACTGTCTTAAAGATTCCGTCTTTCTTTGAAAATTCCTTTGTGTTCGTCTAAAGATGTCAAAAGACNTCGAAAGCTGAACTGCAAGCCTGGTTAGTTCGGCAAAGTCAGCAGCTGTGCTGTTATTACACGTCCCCTGTCTCCTAGTGATATGGTGTTTCGCTAAGTAAGTTATTGGTAAAGGCTGTACGCGATAAACTCAGCACTTATGAAAACCGTGCTGTAGATCTACTTGAAAGCATTTTGTGTACTCTTCCACCACATCTAAAATTAGCATTGCGGTGGATCGGGTCATTTTATTCATGCGTCGGTCAAGTGAAACTGAGAAATTTTTATAAAAGTACATATTTTATTAATTTGCTAACTNGTCATTTTATTCATGCGTCGGTCAAGTGAAACTGAGAAATTTTTATAAAAGTACATATTTTATTAATTTGCTAACTCTTGTCCTTATAGGCACTAAGCAAAACAGAAAACCCAAGAATTATTTTCAATATTCACAAACGTTTACCTGGCAGGTTTAATTAAACGTTAAGACAGGGAACAATTTTACCTCCGTCGTTAATAACCTTACATGCTGCACCCCTTTAAGTTTACCAGTAAAAATATATGCAAGCAGGTACAGTGACATTTTTCAATGGTCCATTTCAAAAGTGCTTAAATAACCGTGAAGCTTATACAAAAGTAAAATATATTTTTTGTAATTTAGTCGATATTTATGGAAACTAACACATCATGTTTACCTTATTGCAAGTATATGCCCTATAACCCTTAAAATTTGATGAACTTTATTATCTAAAAACCTATAATTATGAAAAAGCTCATATAGTTAAGACCCTTAGTTACGACAATAAGACTTAGCGTAGGCCCAAAACGAATGTATGAACTGTCTTAAAGATTCCGTCTTTCTTTGAAAATTCCTTTGTGTTCGTCTAAAGATGTCAAAAGACNCGAATGTATGAACTGTCTTAAAGATTCCGTCTTTCTTTGAAAATTCCTTTGTGTTCGTCTAAAGATGTCAAAAGACGAATGAATAGAGCTAAGAGGATGTAAAAATACCCTACAAGCTCTGGCAGACCCAACGTCTCAACAGTCGAGTGCCATTGTTTCCTTTGAACTCGTCTGTTTATGTTGTTATTCAGGTACTTTTACAAAAAAACTGTGACATTTAACACTTTGCGAAATTTTGTGTAACACTAACAAATGATTGGATTTCAAATATTTTGCTCATCCGTAACACACTTTCCGATTTTTCAGTCTATTCAAAACGCAGTTTTTAGCGTTTCTCTTCAACACTCGCATAATGGGGCACAACAATTTCTCCTCCCTTAAATAAAAACTGTGCTATGGAGTAGAATTTCGTGGATATTGAGTCTATGAAATCATTAATCATTTTCTATTCGAATATAAACTCAACGCACGTTTTTAACAAAGGAAAATAATGTAAAATTTGGACATCATCTAAACTCTATTTCGAAACAATACTGTACTGGTATGGTAATGATTTCATTAGCAACTATCATAACGATCGGCATCCACGTTCAGTAAATAGTAAATAAAATATTAAAATGTTTTGCTGTGGAGAGAAAAAAAATTTCGTACTGAAATTATGTGCAACTGTTTTTTATTATTTACTAAAACACATGTTTAAGCAGCGTTTGCGAAATTCTATAGCCCCGTATCACAACCAGAATACAAATTAATTTTAATATATTTACGTATACAATAAAAAATTTTCGAAATACCCTTTTCCGGAGACCAATTTTTCTTTGTAACGCTGGCGAACGCAAGAAAAGAGCGATTAAATTTTTATATTGAATAATATTTTATTGCTTTTATTTTTGCTTCTTTATGCNACTAAAAATTTTTCGAAATACCCTTTTCCGGAGACCAATTTTTCTTTGTAACGCTGGCGAACGCAAGAAAAGAGCGATTAAATTTTTATATTGAATAATATTTTATTTTTTTTATTTTTGCTTCTTTATGCGTGGAGAATAATCGGTAGACGTATAAAACTATACGAAGGCGCATGCTATACGAATATCTATGAACCGACACTCATCCACGTCTTACACGGGACCGTTCAGATCTCGTAATCAGAAGGTATGGCACATTAGCTACAGTATTTCTGTCACGGAACCCTCATAAAAGATTTTGTTATAAACGAGCGATACTGATGAAACTAGCCTGGGTGTAGCTTTTTTAAAGGTTTTCACGGTTAAAAAGAGCACTTTTTAATGTCCTCCTTATGATCTACTTGTAAGCACATTGTGTAGCATTCAGCCATATGTAAAAAATAATTGTTGCTGGGGACCTGATCATTTTATTCATTCGTCAGTAAAGGGCAACTGTAAAATAAATTTTCAAGTAAATATTTTACAAATTTAATAATACATACAATAGTGTGCATTAAAAAAATCATAAAGGGACAATATATAATTTTATTATTGAAAATTTTAACAGATCACTTTTAATTCGAAGTTGATGCATGGAGCTACTTTCCCTTCGTCGATACCAACTTTACTGGGCGCATACTACTGTGCATGTTCGTTAAAGAGGAAGTACCCTTGCCATTTTGAATTTACGTATTTTCCTCCATAACTTAATTTTCGGAGTCAAGCCAGTCAAGGCATAGGAAATATTTTAACAGTTATTTCGAAATCCCACTTATTTTCTTACTTGATTAGTTTCACATATTTAACCGTAATCAAACATTTCCTAATTATTTAATAATTTCAATCCCACATGGGAAAATACAGGTGTAATTGAAACCCTACAATATTCAAAAAATTCCTTAAGTAGTCCACTATGCCATGTCAAGCTTTGATTTTTTATTTCTGGTCATACATTTTCAATACGAAGATTTGTAAGAAAATTCGAAGACGGAGTAGAATCTACCCCCTTAAAAATACACGCTGGAAGGGACAGTAACATGTTTCAAGGGTTGATTTCAAAAGTGCTTACAATACAGTGGACAGCTTTTAGTAAGGATCTCTCCAAAGAATAAAAAAATTAATGGTAGGGTATACAAATAAAGTGGCGATGTCACATGTACAGAGGATGGACGAAATTATATGAACACCATGCAATATAGTTCATTTTGTTGCATGTTGGCAACACTGCTTCCGTGTAAATAATGCGACGCGTACGTATTACACAGTTTACGTGCCAAGTCTTGTAGGTCATATTTCAGTGTATTATAATCTTTGTTCTGCGACGGTTAATACAAGCGATCGGAGAAATGTGTGATAGCTCAGACTTCGAAAGAGGAGATAAATAAACTTACAGACATCAAAATGCNTACAAGCGATCGGAGAAATGTGTGATAGCTCAGACTTCGAAAGAGGAGATAAATAAACTTACAGACATCAAAATGCAAGTAGATACATACATAAATTACTGGGCAGTACGAACCTGACAATAATTAAAACGTAATTAAATAATATTATGTATTCTTTGTAATGATTGTACTGTTTTTAAATAAGGACCTCTGTATTTGTACATTGGAGTGCAATTGGTAAACAAAGAGCTCTCGTATGAGTGGTGTACAATCCTCAGTATAAAAAAGTTATCAAATTTGCGACTCAACTGTAGTTCTGCCAATCGTGATAAAGTTGTGTGCAGAACCACAGCATGGCACAGCTGAACTCCTCTATGTCTTTAGTAGCTATTTGTTCGGAGAAGAAAAACCATTCGATTTTTACTCTCCTCCTCGCTTGGGAAGTTAAAACGAGCGAAGAAAGTGGGAAGTAAGTTCTGAGCAAAGTTTGCTGAAAACTTCATAATTACGCCATCGCACGCCTTACTTTGAACTGTTTGAAACGAACACGGTTTCTCAATTTTTAGTAGGAAGCAATCTGAACTGAGACCGTACACACAGTTTTAACCTGCGACGAAGTCGCGAACTCGGTCCAGTTATGAATTACTTCGCCCTGTCAAACAGTGCATTTTGTAAATGGAGTGGCATGCGATGGAAATTAAATGCCTTTCTAATGAAATGTCTACAGTCACAAATGGCAGCCACAGATTACTGATGGGATAATTCAATTCTGCCATCTGAAACTCCACCATCACAGTGACTTTTTACATCTTATCTTAAAGTGACAGAAAACTGTAATATACGTTATATTATTTATTAGCTCATAGGTTTCACACACTAAATCAATTAATATGCACACTGTTCGTTGCTCGATTTTAAAAAACTTAAATTCTGCTACCATAAACGATATTCCTGATTAAAGCCAAAAACAAAATGGCATGCTAGAGTGCGTCTCATTCTTCGATTGTAGTGGATAGCTGAAGCAACTATTTTATATTTATACACATTTATTCATCCTGATAATTTTTTATTAAGCAGTTTGTATGTATTTCAACAAAGTGTAACATTTTGACGGTTGATAATCGATAGCCATGTGGCTACAAAGCTCGCCATGTACACCTTATTTCTATAATACTGTTTAGTGATTACAGTTTCATGGTCTAGTAGAGTAACAGGGAAGAGAATATATTAAAGCAAGGCATTATTTATAAAATTTTGAGCTATGGGTGCACTTTTGTATCAAATTTTGTAAAAGAATCTCACTGCCCGACAATGCGTGTATGTGACATACGGACTGGCATTCCGTCTCCCTGTTACGTTGACAGCAAAGCAGGTAAAATAGTCCCAAATCTTAACGTATTGAGAGCGTAATTTTTAAATTTACGGAGAATCATATTCGCTTTTTTAGCTGTATCCAGTTTAGAGTTCTAATTGGCATACGAGCGATATATTCCGGTTCATAAACGTTTTATTATTTCAGTTAGCTGAAGCATGAATAAAGTCGCTAGGCTTATTGCATTGTAAGGTTTACAATACCAGGATACAAACTGGAGGCAAAATAAGCTCGGCTTTCAAAAGCGCTCAGCCGCATAAATCACATATAATCGAATGCTTTTTACATTTTTACTATATAACATTGTTTAGAGGGTCCAAGAGTCCTCTTCTGGACTACGCTTGTGACTCTTGCCGTGTTACGTATAAACAAACNATAAAATAGTGTCCCATTACTTTCTCTCGATCAAAATATATTGTGGAGTATTCCTACTGGGGAAACCACGTTAAAATAAAGCGCCGTGTACACTTCCTCAGAGGTGGTGCGGAAATGTGTGCATATAGTCGAAAATATGACTTTCCTGCGGTCTAAAGTCACGATATCTCGAAAGCGATGCTTTGTAGAAGNCTAAATCTATAATTCTGCATTTTTTAACTTGTTGCCACGGGTAGGTAAAGGCGCTTCACGATAAAGTGAGCACTTCTGGAATCAAACCATGTAAATAATCACTGTCTGTAACTGCATATATTTTAATGCAAGGAATGACCGCAATACCCACAGTTAAGTTGGCAGCGANCCAAATCTATAATTCTGCATTTTTTAACTTGTTGCCACGGGTAGGTAAAGGCGCTTCACGATAAAGTGAGCACTTCTGGAATCAAACCATGCAAATAATCACTGTCTGTAACTGCATATATTTTAACGCAAGGAATGACCGCAATACCCACAGTTAAGTTGGCAGCGAAATAGAAGAAGTAGTTCCGAGTTTTGGCGTGATTGCAACTCATTTATGTTTCTAAATCTTTAAACTCGTCGCCTAGCTTACGCAACGTTCNCACAACGTTCAAGTTAACTGAATAATTGTTCTGTTTTTGGGATTTTTCCCGTACGGTACTTGTGAGTCAACAAATAGTAGTTCACGACCAACGAGAATTTAAATGTCAGTTTGTAACTCTTGAAATAAAGTATTCACTATCGTTATAAATACAAAAGTTTTACACATGTTCTGAGTGAAGTGGCATCGTTTGATACTGCTTTCCCTTGTATCTTCATGTTGTTTCTTGTCCACAAAACTCTTGAAATTTCACGTAATATGCCAAGTTGGAAAATGTGATACTTGGTGCAATTTAATTGGGTATAAATTTTGAACGTTGAAAAAACTTGAAAAAAAATTTGAAGTACGTTTTGTTATATTTTCGATATGTTCTGCATTTCTGCAAGCTTAAACAAATGTGTATTTTATTTAGTTTTTAAGCGACATCCAGTTCACGAGTTACAGTATGCCACTGGTTTCACAAAAATAAATATTTCTTAAATGTAAGAAATACGTTAAAAGAGTATTATAACGCCCTACCAAACGGTTTAGTTTGCATTAGCGGATATATCAAACAGTTAAGCAGTTAGGTACTAGTTTCCACGACTAAACACCAAGGTAGGCATTTTGGGGAATAATTAGTTTCTGCATTAAATGTGCTTCTGCAGTTTCATAAAATACATTGTCATCAGCTAATCATTGTGTTTTTGTATTATTGCTAAGTTAAGTNACACTGCTTTCCCTTGTATCTTCATGTTGTTTCTTGTCCGCAAAACTCTTGAAATTTCACGTAATATGCCAAGTTGGAAAATGTGATACTTGGTGCAATTTAATTGCGTATAAATTTTGAACGTTGAAAAAACTTGAAAAAAAAATTGAAGTACGTTTTGTTATATTTTCGATATGTTCTGCATTTCTGCAAGCTTAAACAAATGTGTATGTTATTTAGTTTTTAAGCGACATCCAGTTCACGAGTTACAGTATGCCACTGGTTTCACAAAAATAAATATTTCTTAAATGTAAGAAATACGTTAAAAGAGTATTATAACGCCCTACCAAACGGTTTAGTTTGCATTAGCGGATATATCAAACAGTTAAGCAGTTAGGTACTAGTTTCCACGACTAAACACCAAGGTAGGCATTTTGGGGAATAATTAGTTTCTGCATTAAATGTGCTTCTGCAGTTTCATAAAATACATTGTCATCAGCTAATCATTGTGTTTTTGTATTATTGCTAAGTTAAGTTCATATCAGTGTAGGCATTTATATTTTATAAGTGAAAAGTGTTTTTTTTTTGCGAACAAAGCAGTTTGCCATAGAAAACGTTAGTGTTATGTGATTTAATGACTGTGCAACTGGACGAATTTTCACAAAACTGGCATCGAGTGACAAATATTAATGTGGAGGTATGCTGTAAAAATTTGGACCACTTCGCTTCTAAAATTTAGTTTCACGACATCGTGACGATTGTCTTCATTACTCGTAATGTAATAACAACGTCCGTCATTTGCTTGTGCGAATTTCCGCATTAAAATATTGATTTGTGAGGTATTTACGCATTTTAAATTCTACTCTAAAATGTTGTTAAACTTAATTTTAAGATTAGTCAACGATTGTTAAAGGCACGTTGTCGCTGAATGGAGTAGTAAATACGCCGTATTTTCTAAAAACGTGCCTTTGTTGTGAAAATTACACACATGTTTAAAGGGCGAACATTTCAGGTTTCGCTTGTTTAAAAGGTGAACGTTCGAAATGTCTTGGCGTTGTTTTACAACAGGAAAATAAATGTAAAACTATCCTGCTATTCTGTTAACAACCTAAACCACACATATTTCATAATGAGCTAGGAAGTTATAACTACAGTTAAGTGATTAATTTGTATCAAAAGAGAAAATAAATCGTGAACATCCGTCGATATTGACAAACCAATATTATTAAATGAAATTAACATGTATATGCTTATAAAGCTGATTAGAATTTTTATTAATTTACATTGTTTATTTAATTAGTATACAATGAATATATGAGCCAGCTATTATAAACACCAGCTGAAAGACACATAGCAGTGTTTATTTTGGTAGGAACGTTGAAATATACGTAACCAATAGGCCGAAAGTAGAAATTTGGCAGGTATTTCAAAAGTGCTCACTTTACCGTGAACACCATATAGCTTCGAATGTGGGGGGTAACAATTATTTGATAGACGGCTTTGTAGATGCTTTTATTTGAGACTTTAGCTCACTGCACTGCAGTTAGAAAATATGTTCTCAGAAGTTACCATAAGGGTAGAACACACACAAACTACACGATTTAGGTTTATTATTATTCTATGATATTTACCAAAGTGCTTGATAATTTATAAAAACACAGCCTTGCCATTAACTTTGGCGACAATACAAATGTTATAATAAACGTTTGAATAAGATTTATATCATATATACATATACATACACTCAACCATACACGTAAACACACAAGCATCGTAAAAAAATTGCTTAGCCAACACAGAAGCAACGTACAGGAATGTAATGTGGTAAGTAGGTTTGACAATGTGGAACATGCAGACGATTCACGTTTCACGCTCGACCACGTGGCGTCAGATACGGCGGACCTTATTGCTCGGACCAAATAAGATAGTACCATTCTGCAAGCTTTCCATTCCAACTCGTGCTGTTGTATTTTTAGCAAGCTACAAAAGTGTATTATTCCTCGGAGACGAGATAGAAAGTACTTAGAACATTTGGACGCGTTAGAGAGCTACAGGAAGAGGGATTGATGATCCCGAATTTTATAAGCTTGTTTTATGTATGGCAAGCATCTTAATTGGTAATGTTTCTTGGAAGTGCTTGCTGTTTGGCATCAGTTTCATCTTTATGTCGACGTCTGCCAGAGTATATCATTGTTTTTTCCATATTATATCAAGCGTATTCATAATAATATTCTGTGGTGTATCGAAAAAATGGTAAAGATGAAGGTAGCGGCAGGTCTGCACACGTGTGGTCCAGACAGCGAGAAAGATAGGCCCCNATCGAAAAAATGGTAAAGATGAAGGTAGCGGCAGGTCTGCACACGTGTGGTCCAGACAGCGAGAAAGATAGGCCCCTCCACACTCCTCTTGCTCACGGCCATNTCTTTATGTCGACGTCTGCCAGAGTATATCATTGTTTTTTCCATATTATATCAAGCGTATTCATAATAATATTCTGTGGTGTATCGAAAAAATGGTAAAGATGAAGGTAGCGGCAGGTCTGCACACGTGTGGTCCAGACAGCGAGAAAGATAGGCCCCTCCACACTCCTCTTGCTCACGGCCATCTGCAGTGGAGGGAGCATTTCGTTTTACAAATAAGAAATAAGTTAATTTAACAGGAGTGCCTAATTCATTATATGACTTTTCAAATAAATAACTTACCGAATCGCGACAGCAACGTAGCTAAATAATAAGTACAGCTTGTCCCCAAACGAATATGTGAAATTTTCAGGTCATTAGAAATTAGTAATGAAAATGGAAGCCTGATTTATAAACTACTTGAATCCTGCTTCAGAGTTAATCATTTACTAATGTTAACCATTTACTAGCTGGATTAATTGCGTGCTGGCATTCGATTTGTTGGTAGCATCATTGACACCATTGAAACAACTATGCTGGTTTGATGACAAGTAGTGAACTTCACTAAAATGTATTTGCACCCATGTAGAGGATAGTGAGCTCATTAGTGATTAGAAAATTCTTGTTTTTACTATGGGCATTGCAAATTTGGAGAAATAAGTAATGCCTACTTGCATACAACAAGAAATATACTCTAACGCCGCAACATATACCGTTGGAGATATTTTATTGTGAAAATACGCCTAAGGATATTTCAAAAAAAGAAATTTATTATGATAGAATAATAGACCTCCTACCGAATATAATAAAAATCAGGCTTACTGTCAACGTGCCTAGTTTCCTCCACTCCTTTTCAGTAACATGTTTAGTATAAAGAAGTCACGAACATACATTACACACACAATAAGCTTATCAAACAGATAACAATTTCTGTACGCAACAGTTTTTATAGTAATAGAACTAAAATATCAAAGATTTATATTTAATATTTTTTTTTTTTGCTTTAGGACTAGGTATAAGCGTACACGAAGCAAATAATGAAAGATTATTTGTATATTCAAGACTACGTATCTATAAAAAGAAATTTATTTTAAGTTCTTGGTAAAAATGAATACAATTTTGCGAATTTTTCCAGGCAAGATACTTTCTGGGTATTTATCGGTTGTGTGCGTTGTAAAAGGAAATAGCCATCATTTAAGGGCAATCCTAACATATAAACGGTAGTTAGTTTCTCATTATTCTTCGATACTAAAACACATAAATACTTCTAAAATAATATTGGGAACGTTTCTTTAGGTGAGTGTTACGTTCAACTTGCTCAAACCAGCTGTCCAGCCATACTCTGTCATGATGGTGACTCAGTTATGAAACCTTTTGTTGATTAAACACCAAAGTCAAACATTTCGGTCGTAAAAGAACTGGTTGTCTTTGTTATTAAAATAAGAGGAAAAATATGTTAAAAGTTGTTTCTATATTAAAGATGAACATTTTCAAGACTTTTGCGTTTGGTACTGCAAAATTGTGAATAATATAAATGGATTTGTGGACATTCATTATGCCTAGTTCTATTCATACTTAAATAATAGAACAACGGTATCTTATATAGTTAATCAAATGCTCACCACACTCCTTGAATAGGTTTTTAAAGCAACGTTTGATCAGTAAAAGTAGACGAAATTTTATGTGATACGTGAAGTTTCAATAACATGACATACATCCTTTTAAAATCAAAGTCGTATTTTTTATGAGTAGGATGCTTCACCGCCATAATGTTGGTTGTGGATACACCAACACATTTTTCAAACTGTAAACAAATTTAATATTATTGTTTTTATGTTTTCATGTTTTTTAACGATAAACTTCTTTCTGTGGTTTACGATTGATATTTTTTCATGCATAATGTTTTACTTAAACCATTAATATGTATTTAAAATTAACGTATTGCAACAATCACTCTTACACTAACCACTCGCAAAATTAATTTTATCTAGGACTTAAAAAACATGCTGTAATTTCATATATGACATACATGAACTGCCAAACGATTTTCTATTGTCAACATTCCAGCTACTCTAATGCATGCTTTTTATCGCCAACATCGGCGGAATAATGTATATGGCATGAGAATAAACATTCCGACTGTTCAATCATTTGGTTTTAGCAAAGTGCAATTGGGCTAGATTATGTTGATTCTTTGTGAAAGTTATCATTGGTTGTGAAAAAATTAATACAAATGAGGCAGGATATTTTCAGAGGTACTTATAACATTATTTATGTCATGAGCAAAAAGCATAATATGAGGATAAATCAGAAATCGAGGCACATATTGTCTGTAACAAATAGACTGAAAGATATACGAGCATATATTAAATAAAAATGTAAATTCTCTGTGGAACTGAATAGTAATTAACAAAATAGACAAAACCTCCCTTACTGTAGCCATATGATNAAAAATGTAAATTCTCTGTGGAACTGAATAGTAATTAACAAAATAGACAAAACCTCCCTTACTGTAGCCATATGATTCACATGAAAACACTCAATATCTAGCATATTTCCATGTGTAGAAATGGTAATCAAGCAAATATTCTGCATCCGCATCTCCATATAGCTATAGGATAAAATTTAATTCAAAATAAAATTAAGGAATAGAAGTTAGGTACACTTGAAAGGTAAGTTCGACAAACTTCCGTTTCCTTGCATACACTTTGTAGTTCTCATATTGTTGTTAGCCTGTAAAGCATCTTAGCTATTATATTATAACTAAGAAGTTTATATAGGTACTTGACAAGTTAGCCGACTAAGTCAGTTTCGTGTTTAATTTTGAATTTTTTATGTTTTGGGCGGCATCAATAGTCTCGCGTGAGAGTCAGGGAGGATGAAATTTAGAAGCATGTGGAACAACGCTGATATACATTGCCAGGGAAAAAGAGACACTGCCGAGAAAATCCACCCAAAACAGCATCTTCGAACACTATTTCCACGTGCCAAAATCCGAGCGAAACCCCGTCAGGAGTTGAACCGAGATCGCCTGAGGGAGAGATGAGCGCCCTAGCCACTATGCCAATCTCGGATCCACGTTCGACTTGGAAAACCAAACATTCTTCTACTTGTGTGCCAAATGTTTGTAATAATTTCATTATTCATACATCAAACTACACTCCAATAAATTCATCGCAACTAGTGCAAAACATTTCTATNCTCCAATAAATTCATCGCAACTAGTGCAAAACATTTCTATGTTCTGCAATTTTATCTATTACGGCTCGAAAATGTGTCACTGAATATTCTTCCTTAGAAGAAGGCAAGGAATGCAGACGTCAACAACCCAGTACTGCGACAAACCACGCAAGTGAGGTCTCAACCTTCCAGCCCTATACTATCTCCTCAGGCCCGCCTAGCAGACACGCCTGGCCTTGAGAGTAGACAACACTTCCACTACTGCGGCAGGCCACTGCCAGCCATCCCCTTCCTCACTGGGCAGCGCTTGGGGTAAGAAGAGAAACCTGCCCCCCCTTTCTACTAGTATCTTTCCTCTAACCATTAATAAAGAGCATGGTTCCCACCCATCCGTCTCCTGTAGCATTTTTCTGTTAAATCTGATAATGCATGCAACAATTTTTAATTCGTTCCTGTCGAAAGGTTTTTTGCGGTGACTATGACGGGTTTTCCTTTTCTCCTCTACGTATAGTAGTTTAGCTATAAGTACACTTAGGGAGGCTTTCATGGCCAAAACCTGGTCATGGCAGCCCAATCACTCTCTTCCGCGATGCACGTCTCCTTGCATGATTCTCCTTTCCTTATAGGCGTATGGGGCTTAGTCCTGGGACGCACTAAACTCCCATCAACACCGCGGGCTCACATAACACTTAGTTTTAGAGTGGGTTAGAAAAAAAAACCAAGAAGAGAAAATTCACGTAGCGAGTAGGCAGCAGCACGAAACAGGACTCAAAATGCTCAAAATAAACCCACAGTTTTAGTTAAATTTCTTAAAATTCAACGCTGTGACAATACCTTTTTTTGGCATGATTTTATTCAGAAAAACTATAGCTGATTACACTATTATTTTTGTTTCAGCCATTTATTTTCCAATTAACTGAAAGTCATGCGCAAATTACGCAATTTCATCAATAAAAAATATATATTCAACACTGGTAGAGTGAAAATATATAACCATCGCTCAAACAACTCAAGTTTTTTCTTATACAGAAATAAAATTAAGTTGCCATTCCTTTAATAGTTCCAAAATAAGCATAATTGCAAACCCACTGTGCGTTTCTCACTTGAGATGGGACTATATACCACTATTAAGTTGCCAGTGAATTATTAAAAAAAGTTCTTAGTCTTTACGTAGTATTCCAATCGTAATGTATGAATTTATGGCAATTCAAATAGGCGTTTCTTGCCTTATACACGATAGAGTAGGAATTGGAACATTGATGTTGTTAATGTTTTCACTTTGTAACTTGGCTGACGCATAAATAAATGTTAATTTTACGTACGACTGAAAGATACAAAACGAGATATGAAAGTAGACCTGAAGTAGGGCTTTCAAAAGAGCTCAGTTAATTATGAACAGCCAGTCTGTATTCACAAGGCGGAAGGAATACACGGAGAGGTGAAAGAAGAAAGTGAGCAGGGCTGTTGAAAGCGTTGGATACAACACGAGCCAGCTGTCTCGGTGCGTACTGCGGAGCAGACGAGCTCATCGCCGGGGGAAGGACACGTACTGCGCAGGACACGCAGGACCTCCCGTGCGCGCGATCAGAGGCAGGACTCCCGGGGCACGAGGGTCGCGTGGTCCTCGCGAGCTGCTGATGGCACGCGGGAGCCCCGGCGTGCTGGGGAATCCAATCCTCCTGTTAATACCCACATGCCACGTCAGGCCGGCGGACTCTCCGCATTCCCGCGTCGCGGACAGTCGCCCCCCCCCCC
>NQII01003640.1:0-52706 GCA_002778355.1 Clitarchus hookeri | reverse complement strand
TCCCTTGGCGAGCTACTCTTTGACGACGATCTGCGAGAGGGGTTCGCATCGTCGAGCCGCGTGCTCGAAACTACGCGTGGTTCAACCGGCAGCTAAAGCTGGACTCGTGACCGTCCGTCGCACCCGCCGTCCGTCCGTCCGTCTGTCACGTGATATTCAACCAATCACATAATAGAGTGAATACTCTAGCAATCCACTTAGCCATTATGCCTTCCGGGTCTCCTTTTTAGCTTCTATTTTTTCTTATTTTTTATTCCCAGGATCTTAAATTTTTTATATATTTTGTATTTAATTACTGGAAAAACTTATATTTTTTTCTAACCGTCCAATCGTCAAATATTTACAAAACTATAACTTTCGACGGGCGTACGGATGAGCCACTGCCTTCTGACTACATTCCTTAGAAGTAAACACCCACTTTTAAAATAAAATGCAAGGCGGTGGATCAATGTTTGTTTATATTTAGTTGCAAATACAGAAATTTTAAATGTGAACAAATGCAGTTTAATAATAATTGGGCCCTATCACGTAAAAAAATTATTTCCCCAAATTGTTTTGTTCTTGAATACGTATTTCAAACCAAAATATATCTCCAATTAAAGAAAGATCAAGATTTCAAGTTGTCGCACTGAAATTTTGCTGTTCACAAGAATTGACGGAGGACGTATTGTTGTGACTCGCTTTCAACTGACGGACGTAATTGCAGACGGATGACTGACTGCCGGACAGAAGGCTGATGGGTGGGACGGATGGTTGTGAGTCCATCTTAAGGCTGGCTTTAGAATATAATAATTAAGAGTTAAATTATTTGGTATAACGCTTACAGAAGAACTGAAACTGTGTCTCCATATACATTTGGATCCAATTGAACTTACCAGGTCGTGTGCAGTGTTGGGTATTCCCCATTCCTAATTTTCTGACAAATATTTGTAATAAAAGTTTATAACCAGACATAAAAAATGAAAGCTATTTGTGACATTAAGGTCACCTTAACGATTATTTTTTAAATTTGTACGGTTTCAGTTACACCTGTATTTTCCATTTTGGAATTGACATTATTAAATAATATGGCAATACTTTATTACGGTTCCAGATATGAAAATAATCATGAAATAAAAATAAGTTGTATTTTGAAATAACAGCTATGATGTTTCCTATGCCTTGACTAGCTTGGTTTTTAAATATTAACTCCGAAAATGAAGTTATAGAAGAAATCACGTAAATCCAAGTTGGCGAGGATACTTTCCTCCTAAGTGCCAAAGAAGGTGCTATATTTTAAATATTAAATAAAACTTAATTGGCTGGTGTCCAATCAGAACGGAGCATTCATTGTTGTTGGCGGGAAACAGTTATTAACAATAATGTAACTATAAAAATATTAAATTGGCACATGTATATACATATTTATAATAACACTTGTACACAAAAATAAGTTTCTCTTTTGTAAAATGCATCGTGTTAAATTTGCCCGGCTTAAATATTGCAACGTTAACCGTAGTTACGAACAATAGTAAGCATGCCAAGCTTGCAACATGTTTACATCGGCTGGACCTGAGTATTATAAGGTGAATTGTGAATCGTAAATACAGTAGTTGTAGTTCCGTGTGCAAGAATAGATGTTACTGCGTAATTCTTAACACATATTTTTTTTATTGTAAACTCAGCTTAAGATTGTTTCGTGAGCTGGCGACGAACTGATCTGTGATTAGTTCAAGTACTCACTAAACTGGAATCACATAGCCCCGACAAGCAAGACATTAGAGCACCGACGCGACACTTAAATCTTAACAGCCAATCAAATAAAAGGTAGATATGATATATCCCGGACAAATTTTGTCATCCAACAAGTATTTTTCGATTAGAAACAAGTATTATTTTCTCCGTTTGATGCGGAACATCAAACAAAGTATAAAACCTTAGAAAAAATAAATAGTTTGTTTAGCTTTCCTCATAGTGTTAAATATGCAGCTTAAAAGGAATAATCTCTGGAAATAAATGTAGTTAACTCATAACAACAACAATTTTACCTTCGCATACCTTAACTATGACAGCTGCAATCTTCGTTATCATAATGTTTTGCAAATTTTCAGTTTGTCCACCGTCGTTGAAAACTAGCTTAGTCTGCCAGCGCCTTCTAAATGGTTCCGGAAATTTCTCATCTTTGTGCCGTGTGAGTGAACTGCCGTGCTGTAAATTCAAGCAGTCACATTGAAAATATAATGGTCTTGTCGTGATTGTGGTTTTTTGTCGTATAACGCAGTGTTTGTCTGGGTCACGTGACTCTGGAATTACCATCGTTACACAAGTGCATTTCCTTGCTATACGTATAGTTCTTACATCATTGCACTCAGTACTTGCTTAGTGATTACTTATTCATGTACCTAGCGTGTTTACTTGCTCGGTACGCGTGGGTTAAATACCATAGCGTAATTAAATTGTTTTTTATTCTCACTGAGCATCGAACCAAGGCAGCCGTTGTCTCCTCCTCCGAAGCGGCAGAACGTTAGGGTGGCGGAAACAGGAATGCCCCGAGAAAACACGCCAGCAAACGGAAACGTCCACTTTGTTTCACACATGTAAATACCCGGGTATGTGTAACCCAGAATCTCGCTTGTCTCGCTTGTATTCAGTGTCCTCCTGTTGTGATGCTGAAGTGTCCTGCAGATCATGGTATAGTGACTCTCCATGCACCTGTACTTGAAGTTGTGCTCTTCGTATTGAAGCACCTCACCTTTTGTATTATCCATAATTTTGAATTCTTCGTCTTCGTACTTGTTTTCCTAGCTTTCCTTACGTCACCCCTTCGATGCTTCAGTTGCGAAAGATTCCTCGCCTCTCCTCGAACTGTCACTATCCGCGGTAACCATGATACGTGACTAGGCCGTACCCCCGATGATTAGAATCCAACACATGGGATCAGTCAAAATTCCGGAACACCAAGCTTCAACTAATTACCTCTGGACCATGTGTGTTATTATTTGACAATGAACTCTGTGTAGAGCTTTTACGTTTTTTAACTCTCCATTCGAATTCTTCCTTTCCTTCCTCCAACGTACTTACAACAAAAAGTCTTCTTGTATTTTTCTCAACCTCTTTTCGCAGTGACAATGCGTATCTCTCGTATACCTAATACAACACATCACACGAACATATAGATTGTCTTCCGCAGGCCTACCATTTCATTTTACTACAATTAAATAAAACAAAATAGTATTTTTTTATGGACATACATATTATGGTTATTTCTGTTCCTTAATAAATATGTTTATCCTACATAACTTCATGAGGTAACCTTTCCCTTGCTGTATACATTCATTTATAAATGGTATGTTAAGCATAGTTCCGTTTGTGCTTGTGACCTTATAGCGTACTTAAGTTTCGACTTCCCGTCTTAAGCAGAAATGCTTCGTTTAATTGCAGTAACTTTATCTTCAGAACAATCATTGAAAATTTCTGAATAATTAAAATTAATATCTTACGTCATGTTTAATAATTTTGTACTTAATTTTACCTAAAAATTTTTTTATTGTCGTGAAAAGCTTTAACGTATTGGTGTTTTTAAGTTTATACTGTGCTATTTGTGACGAAATTGTACGTTGGTAATTGGGTTTTAGGAGAAATGTTAAACGCCTTTTTAAAGCATTTTTTAAAAACTAACTTACCAATTACATTAATTAGCAAAAAAAATAAAAATTTAAGAATTCTTTATATTGTGTAACACCGAACGTAAGCACGAATGTTGGTAACATTTATCACATCCTAATTAAACACAGTTTGAGAATAAATACTGTAATATATTGTGAAATGATATCTCAATTAAACAAAGCGGTAAAGAATACCACCGAAAAAGGTGTTATATTGTCCACAAAAATTTGCATTGAACTTATATATGTGACATACGACTTAAACATAATCTTAACGACAGTATAAACCATTGAAGATGTAGTTAAAAGACAAAATTCTTCAAGAATTGTGTATAATGTGCGGGATGGAATACTGGGTGCCTATATTATATGTAACTTAACTTAAAATGCTGCATTTTTACCTTGTTATTTCATAGTAGTATTAGAGTTGAAGTATTGGTAATTTAGTACATCTCCTGATGTCAATGCATATTTTATTAACCGATGAGAGTATTAATTACTATAATATACAAAACTTTAATGGCTTAATAATGTTTTCCATAGGCACCACCAATTTTTGAGAAATCTACCATAAAATATGAATACTAGGAAGTGAAATAACATTTAACTTGCTGGTAGGCAACACTCATGTGTAATATAAGATTGTCGGGTAGTATATATCCTTAAGGACACATTTTGCACATGCGCGGTTATAAACATAAGAAACGACTAAATTAACAATACACGAGAAGCAGGTATGCGTTAATTTAGTTCTTATATATTAGTTGTGTAGAGTATTACGAACATTAACAAAAAAACATTCTTTGATGTCACATTTATTTGATATTTCGGGAGTATTCCGAGCTGAACCTGCAAACTCGCCGCATCTCCTTCATTATGCCGAAACCAGCAGTTCATCACAAACGAAGGAGTGTTACTGCTCCACGATAACGCACAACCACGTACCGTATTGGCAACGGTACAGACAGTGCAACGGCTTGGAAATGAATTGTTTCTGCATCTCCCTTACAGTTGGGATCTGGCGCCGTTCCCTTATCACATCTTCGTCCTACTAAATGAGGCGTCCACTCGCAGGTCCATTTTGCATGATGATGTCCAGCATGAGGTACAGACCTGGGTTCGGGAGCAACCGTTATGCTCCTTTTCGGAAGGCAAGCTCGTTGAAAGACACTAGTGCATCACCGTGCAGGAGAGCTTTGTAGGATTATGTATATGTATTTTTTATTAGTAGAAATGAATCTTTTTCATGGATGTGTTCTTTACTTTTGTGTTATGCCTTGTACATATCTTATTTAAAAATGTGCCGTTTTTCGGCTCTCAAGATCTCGTTGTTAAGAGCTGCCCAAATTTCTCAACTCAATTCATCTATGTTCCGTTATTAAAACTGGTCTAAGATTAACCTCCCCCCTCCCTTTTTCATACCAACAAAATTAAGAATTATTAACGCAAGGAAAAAGTACGTAGACACATGGCTGCACATCGTTCGGTACCCAGCAAAGTTTTTCAGTTGGATGCTATTCCAAGTGAAGGCATAGACGCTTGAGCACCATTCATGTATTTTTGCATGCGTTCGGAAGGAGCATGATTGCAGGAGCCCATAAATTCAGGCATTCCGTCATACAGATTTCCCAGCATGTAAAAACGCCCCATTTCACTGTTACTCAAGTCGGTGTCAAGTGGAATCATCATGGAAGTATGTACTGACTCCAAGCATCGCTCTGCCAGGCCCAAGAGACTAATCGTGACAGGTGAAGGCTGAAGCATGTTTTGGGAACTAGTCTTCAGGCAGCTGAACCAACGTTTGCAGAGGACTTCCGTGCAGCTCAGTTACCGAGGCCAGTAATTCGACTCTACGCTGGTGGCAGGTGATGCAACTTTTTTTTCGTGGTTGTACTGCTGCCGAAATTCCACTGGATACGCGCGCCGATGCCCAAAGTCGATTGGAGTAGTAAAAACAACACCGGTAGTTGACGAAGTGTATAGTTTCAAGAGGGCCTTGTAGAGTGATGAGTTACGTGATCTGATCTGGCACTCCGATGGAAGTGTGTGGTCCAAACGGATGCCTGGAAAACTGCATTTACATGACGGTGTATTCTACCGGCAGAAAAATCTGCTGCGTGTGGTTCAATGGTTAGGATTTTTTTTCATCTGTATCTGGGATTCGAATTTTGGTTTTAATCTATCATCTAATGAACTTTGAGGTGAACCAAATTATTGCAATAGTAACATGTTTCGTACATGTGGCCACATTTTCAGGATAAGTTCTTGCCTCTACGAGCAAGATAATGATTCTTTCTGTCCATAAATCAAGGTCGATTGCGTAGTGATTTGAAGATATTCGCGAGTGACTGCTGAAGAGCCCGTACAAGCACCAACTTGGATTCAGTAGAACATCTTTGTGATGAGGTGGAGAGTCGTTTGTGAATAACACCCACTCGATCCAATTTTGAGTTTAACTTTCGATACACCAAAAATAATATAAAGATTTAACTGAAATATACTTTATTGTACGTACATGCGAACTGTCTTCGAGAATATGAATGAAACTTTTTTTCTCTCGTTAAAACGTCAAATATTTGCCAAGCACCAGGAAGAAAGGAAAAAAAAATCCGCCAGCCGTGTACTAGAACTTAGCGGACAACCTATTCCCAAGGTTTAATTGTGTAATCACAGCAAATGAACGTTCGACACGTATAAGTAAAACGGCTTGTGAATTTGTAGTCTGCGACAATGGGTAACAGATGGCGTCAGCACAGTGTACTTAATGCATATATCTTTATCTATCATAACACTCTATCGTCATTCGTTACTGACCCCATTTCTTAATTTAAAATATTTTTATTTTACTCTCTTATGTGTTCTTCTGAACTTAACTGTTTGGGTTCACTAATACAGTTTCCAAAGAGAAATATTTTTGTGAAAATATAAAAAAACCAGCAATATTGAGCTGATAAAATTACAAATATTAAAAGTGCACTAACAGGATATAATTGAAACACACCATTAATTAAATATTTAAATTAATCAGTACATATATATTTTTTTATTTTTTCCAATCCTACATGACAGCCTTTTTAACAAATTTACAAAACTTTTATTAAAAAATACATTATTTATCTTTATTTTGTACTTATACGCCTCCTACAGAGACGCATTTCACATGTAAATTGCCAGGATAATATTATTTAGCATGCATTAATACTTTATTGAAAGAGGTTTTGAAAATATTTAACTGAAGGCGAGCACTATAAATAACAAGCTATATATCTAAAGATTACCACGTTATTCTTTTTATTAATCCAAGTGTAATAATTTCTGTTAAATATTGTTGTTAGTTCTTCAATTAAGGGCTAATCGTTATTTTACAAAATAGAGAGTTGTAGTGAAATCATAACAGGAAATATCACATATAGCCTTGGAAAGTTTCATAAACCAGTTTTATGATTGTGCAACAAAATATAGACTCTCATTTTTGTCCTAAAAATTCCTCTTATTTAAACATTCAATTTTTTTTTATTATAATAGACGCAACTGCTTGTTGTGAGACTCGTATGGCAATCAGGCAGGCTCCAGCGACCAGAGAGTCGATATATGAGGGCGTGAGGAGCGTTGGGGACCAGCGTCCAGCTTACTGGCCTCTCACCACAGCGTTCATAGCTCTGTTTCTGGAGCATTAGCGTGGATATTTACAAAGACGTAACATGTCGGACGTTGCCGATGGCTGGTCGAGTTTCTTTGCTACTCCCGCATCCCTCACCCCTGGTTTCTGCCGCTGGTCCATTGTAGGGTATCATCCCCCAAAACCGCTTCACTCGAAAGACATGTCACTTCAGTAGGTTTTAATCCCGTCATAGACGAAAACGTTAAGAGATTGGGCTTAATTAAATATAATAGTATCAACAAAATTCTTTTTCAATATTCATTCTACAAACGTTTTTCTTACCAAATATTTTTAATACTAAGTTTATTCTTTTGAAATTCAACGACTTAAGTGATTGATGTATATTGCTATTATGTAATATTGAACTAATGAATGACAACTATTGTGTGTTCTAGATGTTTTAAAAGGCTTTATTTATATTTAATTATGTTAACCTCATGGTTGTCAGTTTGCTCAGTTTACCTGTACATTCCAATGTTATATTATCCTGCTTTAACTTAGCAAATCTACTGATGTTATATCAAATTTAGTGATTACATTGTATCACGTCCAATAAATATATAGCTAGTTCGTCTCTTATATTAACTCCAATATATTAAAAGGGTGTAACTTATAGTTGTATTAAAAAAAAACAACATTATAACGAAATTATCTTAGTAACATAAAGTGTTCATTAAATTTATACTTTAGCAAATAAAAGTTTTCGATACTTCGCAAGTAATTTATATATATATATATATATATATACTTGATTTCATAAGCAAAATTATACCGTTTTAGTAATTAATTACTTTAGAGTTTCTAAAGAAAATGAAAAAAAATTTTCATAAAATATATGTATGACATCTAAGTGAGATATTCGCTCTATTGCTACTAGGCTGCAGTAGACGTAGAAAAGATGGATAAGATGAAATATGCCTTATATAAGGGTTGCTTTGTACCTGCTGGGTAACTTTGAACAACTAAAAATTTTTATTTCATATCATTTGACAAAGGAACAGCAAACTGTAACAGTGTTTTCAAAGATTTGAATATTACCTGTCCACGTAATTAATGCTATTACTTAAGAATATAATGACAAAACAAAAATGTTTGAGTCCTTAAAATTTACGCCAGAAATTTTCGGTTTTAAAATGTTTAGTGATAAAAACAATTAAATAAATTTTAAGGAAAAAAATATGAATTGGTTGATTGGAAAGCGACAAATACGTGATAAGTAAACAAATAATAATTTTATTAACGGAGGAGTTTGGAAAACTAGTTGGCAATATAAATTTTATGTCACCAAAAAAACAAATGAAAGCAATTTTTACAGCACGTTGCTTTTAAAAGTGCAGGACTGTATTTATAAATATTTATAAATATATATAAATATTTATAAATATGTAAATACATACATTTGCAAATATCACTATGGACGAATTGCGCCAGTACAACGAAGTGTTGCCACACAGTATCGTCATTATCGGATATGCGTCCCATTAGCGTTTGATGCGGTTTGATTGAGCGGATGTGTTTCTGGGGGCATACATGTCACCCCCATTGTAAATAACTCCAAGCCAACGGATAAGGCCTTAGAAGCAGTGTCAACAGTGCGAACCACACGGCCAATTTCAGTGGACACCCAGCATGCCCTGTCAGTGCATTCGGACAGCCTTTGCCCAGCTGGATGAGTTCTAGAGAGCCTGTATCGTCGACCTCTGAGAGGCCGGTAGGACGTTAGGGCGCATTGCTGGCCATTTCGACAGTTATGCTCACTCTGTGAGTCGGTGTTGGACGCAGCGAGAACAGGAGGGTACACGCGCCAGTCGAGAAGGCTAGGGACGAGCCCAGCATACCGCCAGCGTCGTTTTATCGCGCGACAGGCTGTAATCACTCCCCACGGGCGTCGCTGAGCGCAATCCAGGGACACGGCACAGCAGCTAGGAATACGCCTTTGTCCTCCGGTACAATGCCTAGGTGGCGGGCAAAGAGGGATCGATCGTCTTGGCGTCCCTTGCGACGTCTACCATCATGCTACGGCCTGTAGAGCTAACCAGGACGATACAAAGGAGCAAAACTAAACTTTTCAAAACCTCTTCTAATGATAGAATTTTCTTTTCAGCAGAGTATTTATATTATGTACAATATCTTAAAATTAAGACGAGTTATGTGTTAAGGGATTATATATTTTTCATATAAGAATCAACTGGATGCCATACAAGAAAAAAGTTTTATACAACATTACTTATAAAAATGGTGAAGGTCACCCCTGAATAATAGTATATTTTTTACTTCAATAAACATTTTTATGGCAAAATACTTTAAATTGTACTGATTATTTTCAAACACACGTACAACAATTTACAATAAATGTATCCATAACAAGAGTGAATTCTATATAGAAAAAATTTTACAAACTTTATTTTCAAACTACTGAGGGACTCCCGAATGTTCCCTTTTAATTCTATGACAGGAAGGATCTTATAATACTTATCTCTACATGAACTCCAGAAGTTGCTTCTCTATGAGCCTGCAGCTTACCGCGGCTTTAGCACCAAAAACATAGCTCCCCTCCTTAACCAGGGACATAAAACTTTCTACTTTTTATTTAGCCAATCAGAGGGCTGAAATATATATAAAAATAGTGTATCTTTTTCTTGTAAATGTCGCTACATGCCGTACTGCAGCGAATCCTTATGACAACGCTCAAACACGTTACAGCGACACTAGCGCTGCTGGCGGCGAGCTTGGAGACTCTTCGCTGCCCGCGCAGTGTAGTTCTAGGTATGACGTGAATACCATCGGCGGTGACTCCACTGTCGGTGCTGCCCCAACTTGACCGGCCACCACGGCTGCCTTGCCCAAGGCAGCGCAGGAAAACGACGAGGTATTTCCGCGTCAAAAGGTACGATATCTGCTTCACGTAGTCACATATCTTTTGCAAGAATTTGCATAAATACGGGCCGTTGATAGTAAACGTTTTGTACGTTTTGCTAGTCGTGCTGTTCTTGGCTGGCAGGGGAAACAAACTGCGCATCGCCAAGCACGTGTGACCTTCTGACGGGAACAGGCGGCATGACATTTTGCGGATTGTCAACGAGTGGTATTCAGTGACGAATCGCGGCTCTGTCTGAGCATACGCTGAACAGCAAAAAAAAACTGGTATAGGCATGTGTATGCAAATAACAGAGGTATGGAACCAATCAGAGCAACGCGATGCTGTCGGCAGCGCCTATATAAGACTACAAGCGTCTGGCAAAGTTGCTAGATCAGTTACTGCTGCTAAAATGGCAGGTTTTTAAGATTTAAGTGAGTTTGAACGTGGTATTATAGTCGGTGCACGAGAGATGTGATATAGCGTCTCCAAGGTAGCGATAACATTTTGATGTTCACATACGACTATTTCATGCGTGTACCGTGAGTATCGGGAATCCGGTAAAACATCAAATCTTCGACATCGCTGCGGCCGGAAAAATATCGTAAACGAACGGGACAAACGACGACTGACGAGCATCATTAAACGTGACAGACGTGCAACCNTACGACCATTTCACGAGTGTACCGTGAATATCGGGAATCCGGTAAAACATCAAATCTTCGACATCGCTGCGGCCGGAAAAATATCGTAAACGAACGGGACAAACGACGACTGACGAGCATCATTAAACGTGACAGACGTGCAACCCTTTCTAAATTTGGTGCAGATTTCAATGCCTTCTGCATACCTTCAGACATTAGTCGAGTCCATGCCACTTCGGCTTGCGGCACTTCTGCGTGCTCCCGGGGGGGCCCTGCACGATATTAGGCAGGTGTGCCAGTTTTTTTTGTCTCTTCAGTGTACGATAGCCGAATGCGGGTCTGGATATGTCCTGGCCTATGCGGTAGTCCAGGCTCCATTTTAGAGTGGCACACCGCCCAAACGAGAGGTGTTATAACGTGGGGTGCCATTTCATGCAATTGCCCCACCTCGCTAGTTTGGATTGATGGAGCCCTGGCGGCACAGCGATACGTTCGGGNCCCACCTCGCTAGTTTGGATTGATGGAGCCCTGACGGCACAGCGATACGTTCGGATGCAGCTTGGCAACCCTATTCTCCAGCAGGATAATGCCCGTGAATCTCTGGACTGACGTCGTGATATCAACATGGTTTTCTTGGCCAGCAACTTCCCCAGACCTCTCACCCTTAGGGAACGTTTGGGGCTATATTGAACGGAAACTTTCACCAGCAGCAAATACGACGGATTTGGAGGGTCAATTGCTCCAGTTGTGGAAGGATCTTCCTCAGGAGAACATCCGACGTTTGTATGCCTCCTTGCTCGAACGTATAACAGCCTGCTTCCGTGCTGCAGGCAGTCCAACACCATACTTAGTACATCCTGCAAGTGTTGGTCCCCTGCAATATAGGCTTTGTCTGATATAATATTAATTAGTTTTCTGTATACATACTACCTTCTCCTGTGCCTGTACTCTCTTACGTGCCCCTGTGATGGCACCTTTAGAGTGATAATTTATTTTGCAAATGAGTGTACGTAAATTATTTTTATGTTTAACAAAACAATGTAATGCACGCATGTACAATTTTGCTTGTATTGATGCAATAATAACTTTTGCAACTAGTCTCATAAGAATTCTTAAAAATTCGTACGAATTTTTTTTTTCAACTTTGTGTAATTTGCTACAATATAAAAAATGCCTTCTTCAGTCTAGGAAAGAAGATGGTTATTCCAGCATATAAATAAAAAAACTACAAAGAAAAATTAGTTTTACTAGAGTTATTGTTTTGAGGTCAACGTTACATTGAGTGAGTTAATTTTTGTATTGGCAACGTGCCAAGGGCTGCTAGTCAATTTTTCGTGAAACACTTTATAAGTACAATTTCGAGGGAGTTTGAGACATCTAAAATCGGGCTATCAACTTTTTGACACTAACTTAAATTGGGGAGAAAGGATTTCTGACGCCGCAATTCAATTTCTGCAAAATGCATGACTTCTCGCGGTTGTACGTCAAGGCGGGAGAGATGACGTCTTCTTGAGACTCCTGTAACAGAAAGTGAATCGTAAGTGCGGTGCGTAGCAGTTATGCACTCTGGTGGTATTCGTTGATGGAGCTCTGGCAAATTTGAATTAAAGTTATTCATTTGTAACGTAACATGATAAACAAAGTTATTAATGTAAAAAACATTTTTACATCCGTAATTTTTTTTATTTCAGCAAAATATATTTCATATAATACATTAATATATTTTTTAAAGATTTTGTAAAATAATGATGGAATTTATAAGGGATGTCAATATTAATCCGTATTTCGGAGATGAATGCAAATTGTATGTATGATATCGGAAAAATTATCCCTTTTATATAGTGACCACCGCAAAAAAAAACATATTTTTAAAGATCAAAGTTTGCTAATTAAGTTCAGTAAGTACATTAAAAGTGTGTAAAGTATTTNTATGCCTCCTTGCTCGAACGTATAACAGCCTGCTTCCGTGCTGCAGGCAGTCCAACACCATACTTAGTACATCCTGTAAGTGTTGGTCCCCTGCAATATAGGCTTTGTCTGATACAATATTAATTAGTTTTCTGTATACATACTACCTTCTCCTGTGCCTGTACTCTCTTACGTGCCCCTGTGATGGCACNTTAATTAGTTTTCTGTATACATACTACCTTCTCCTGTGCCTGTACTCTCTTACGTGCCCCTGTGATGGCACCTTTACAGTGATAATTTATTTTGCAAATGAGTGTACATAAATTATTTTTATGTTTAACAAAACAATGTAATGCACGCATGTACAATTTTGCTTGTATTGATGCAATAATAAGTTTTGCAACTAGTCTCATAAGAATTCTTAAAAATTCGTACGAATTTTTTTTTTCAACTTTGTGTAATTTGCTACAATATAAAAAATGCCTTCTTCAGTCTAGGAAAGAAGATGGTTATTCCAGCATATAAATAAAAAACTACAAAGAAAAATTAGTTTTACTAGAGTTATTGTTTTGAGGTCAACGTTACATTCAGTGAGTTAATTTTTGTATTGGCAACGTGCCAAGGGCTGCTAGTCAATTTTTCGTGAAACACTTTATAAGTACAATTTCGAGGGAGTTTGAGGCATCTAAAATCGGGCTATCAACTTTATGACACTAACTTAAATTGGGGAGAAAGGATTTCTGACGCCGCAATTCAATTTCTGCAAAATGCATGACTTCTCGCGGTTGTACGTCAAGGCGGGAGAGATGACGTCTTCTTGAGACTCCTGTAACAGAAAGTGAATCGTAAGTGCGGTGCGTAGCAGTTATGCACTCTGGTGGTATTCGTTTATGGAGCTCTGGCAAATTTGAATTAAAGTTATTCATTTGTAACGTAACATGATAAACAAAGTTATTAATGTAAAAAACATTTTTAGATCCGTAATTTTTTTTATTTCAACAAAACATATTTCATATAATACATTAATATTTTTTTTAAAGATTTTGTAAAATAATGATGGAATTTATAAGGGATGTCAATATTAATCCGTATTTCGGAGATAAATGCAAATTGTATGTATAATATCGGAAAAATTATCCCTTTTATACAGTGACCACCGCAAAAAAAACATATTTTTAAAGATCAAAGTTTGCTAATTAAGTTCAGTAAGTACATTAAAAGTGTGTAAAGTATTTCNAAAAAAAACATATTTTTAAAGATCAAAGTTTGCTAATTAAGTTCAGTAAGTACATTAAAAGTGTGTAAAGTATTTCACCGTCCATTATCCACGTATCTTGTAGATAACAAGTAGCATCGTTGTGAATTTCGTACCGTCACAAGCTTTGTAGTTTACAAATTATGAAGGTATGATTGGACTGTCCATTGCCGACCATGAGACAAAATAAAATCGCACACATACACAGAACACAGAAAAATAAAAACTAATGAAATGTTTTTACATTACAACAGGCAGATAATTAGGAAAAACTGATCCTTGTCAATAGAAAACAAATATGTATATATAATTGAAATGACAAAAAAACTTACAAACAACTTGTTATTATAGAACAAGACAGACAAAAAAAGCAAACCAATAAATAAGACAACACGATGACGAAAATGAAAAACACCGCACAAGTGAAAAAAAAAATGCAAAAAACAAGTTACTGCTTATTCCCACCACAAAGCGCTCCTAGTGTATATTACATATAAAACTAATAATGGAAAAAAACAAGGAAAGTTCCTGAAGATAAATGGAAAAATGAAGGAGCTGAAGAGAGAACCCAAAACTAACGAGAGTTATTCTGAGGATTGTTCTGACTGTGAATGTTTATATTGCGGTGAATTTTACTCAAAGTTAGTTGAAGGTTGGGTCGCTTGTTCCATGTGCAAAAATTGGGCACACAATTCCTGTGCGGCAATAGATAGCGAGGATGATGAGGCTGTCCTAGTGTGTGCATTTTGTGAATAGGCTTAAGAAAAGGACACAATCAATGAAAACTGTAGTTGAACCTTTATAGTCACTTAAAAGTAAATAAATATAGAGCAAACTTATTATTTCTACACTTCCACTAGTTTTATATGTTTTTATAATTACTTGTCATTACCACCTCGTTCTGCCCCATGCCCAGGGCAGAACGGGGCACATTACATAATTTTTTTTTTTAAATAAAATATTGTTCTTTTGTTTTGTTACAATATTATTGTATTTTCGTGATTATTACATTATAATGTGCTCATAGAAAAATTTGCAGCTCTCTCAATTAAACCTTTTATATTTTTAAAACATATTTTCAACTAGGTACCCGTTCTGCCCCGGGTTCCCCAATATGCACAATATTTGCGTTTATAAAAAGTTTGATATCAGGACACCGGAAGCTAGAAATATCGACGCACGTGGAGTAAACATATAAATATTTTTCCCGCTCCCTAAATTTCCTAAAGTAGTAATTTTATAATTGTGAGGAAATGTTTTTAATTGTGAGCGTCTATGCCTTGGTGAAGAGAAATGGATGGGATCTTTCACTGTGTATATCGCATACCGCGGGGTTAGCGAAGTGATTTAATTCTGTTTTAGGGTTTTTCGAGCCATGCTTCATTTATAGAAAACTGCATTTCGCGTCTGTAGACGGCACATAATTATTCCAACATAAATGTTTTACAAATATTTGGCTGAAGGGTGACAAGAATGTTATTTAGGGGGGAAGGGGAACTCTGTGATTGATTTTTCGTTAATATTTACCCCGAAACACGATATTTATATGCTTCTTTCTCGTGATGTATATTACCAGCATGATGTTTTACAGTATATTCGATATCTTGCCTTCCGATTCGAATTTCTCCCTTTCGTTGAATTGGTCAGTTTTGCTAAGCTGCATGCGATCCATATATTACATTTTATTGGTGTTGTGTTTACGTGGAGAGCCAAAAGCTATGTCATCCCCCATTCGAGCTAAACATGTACAAATATCCTCCGAATAACTTCTCTCCTTAAGAGGGCGTAGATCTTTAGACTGTGATCGAATGCACTTTAGGTGTCCACGAAACCATTTTCATTAACCAACCCGGACTCTACCACGACACTCGGGCGTGGTGGTCACTGGCACGATGGTGGATGCTCATCCTGAACCCTTCGTTTTGTGGAAATTGGACTCGTATGCTGCTTTGAAGGAGACTGTACACGACGGTTTTTGGTAGGTAAAGTTCCTGCAGCTACGTTGGTTTTCGCATGCTTCTGCAAGTTATCGAGCCTAGTAAATGCCACGCCACATTTAACAGCCTTTTATGTCACTCGATCTGCGTTATTCAAACATTTACACATTTCGTGTCTTCTAATATATTTGGTGAATGTAATCGAAGTGCTACATTATCGTCACGGGTACTGAGTTAAAGTCTTCGCAAATTATATGAGTGGTTAATATATAAATTTAAAAAAAACTATGTTCAAGTACCGTTTTATATAATTTTACGTATTCCTATATTCCTCCAAAGACTAGCAGGCTCAAACCGATACTCCAAATTTGAGCAAATTTTAATTTCGCGGGAAGTTATATGCGTATTACCTGCATGCTTGATAATATCATGCGACCTGATGTTATTAAATATTTGAACCTACCAGTCAAAATTCTAAAAGACGAGGGATGAGAGAGCGATCTGTCACCTCTGGCATCAGACGAGAAACTGTGCCAAGTTTCGGCATTGTTCCCATTATATACTTTCCCCACACCAGCACTCTCTGGCGGACAATGCTGAAAACAAGAGTGGTAGTGGTAAGGGAATAAGCCAGTGTGAAAATTTGTTAGGACTTAAGTGCTGGGATGAGTGGTAACAAAATATATACTACATTTTAATGATTATTTAATTAGCATTAAAATAAATAACAGTTTTTTATCTGTCTCAATTAAAGTTTTAACTACCAGAAAAAAATATTTGTTAAATTGTGCTGGTCGGTATACCGCTGATTGAAATTTTTTTTTTAATATGATGAATAATAACATGATTTTATGTCTATGAAACAAATGTAAGTGCCAACAGCTCACTTTCCTACTAAATTGACACAAGGATCGGGTACCGGCATCTCGCCTGGCAGTCGAATCGATAAATTAACGTTATCTATGTGTTGAAAATGGAATCCTGTATGGAGGGCGCCGACAACACCACCTATACTTTACACACACACACACATATATATATATATATATATGGCTGCTGCCTGATGGCTAAATAGGCAGCTCGCATGGTGACGCAATCGGTTATTAATATACTAGCGTCACATGGGTGTTGAAAATATAAATAAATGACAAACGAAAATAAAAAAACAATAAGGCGTATTGAGTATAGGTAAGAGAAAACGTCTGCTCGCCTGGTGGCTAAATCGAGAAGTTAATAATGCCTGACGTGTAATTTGGTAGTTAATACACTAGTGCCACCAAGATGTTGAAAATGTAACCATATGAATGCCAAGATGGCCATCTCTAGCAATATATAAAAAATTTACAAACGAAAAACCCACCGAGCCGGCTGCGTACGACGGAATGAGCAATGACGAGTGGCATGGAGCGGGTGGGGTAATTGGGCAATTAAATAAACTCTAAGGGGATGGTGCAAACGTGACTAATTGGTAGTGAAGGTGAGTAATTAGAGGTGGCGGTGGGGCAATTGGACAATTAAATATATTGAAAGTGAGTGTGGTGGGGTGGAGCCGGCTGATAAAACAGCCAATATCAATTTGCGAGGCTCATTCGTATTTTGGTTGTTTGCGGGGTGTGGAGTAAACCTTCGGCATTGTAAGTTAAAAAAAATGTTAACAACAATTTTTTCATTAATTTTTTAATAACAATTTTTTTATAATATTAATAATACACTTTTAGTCATTTTAATAGTGGATAAGTAATGAATGTTATTAATTAATTTTAATTTTTATTTTTTTGGTAGTTTTCGGACTTTTTTTTGCATTTTTCAAGGTCAAAAATTACCGTCGTCAAGGTAAAGGTCACCGGGGTGAAAGTCATAGGTCAAGCTCACGTTTATCCGAGCACGAACAGCTCCGACGCTCCGGTCCCAGGTCCCGATGTGCCAACGTCCCCATAATTCTTCTACTGTTATTCTTGATTCAAAGCCAACCGAATAACAGAAACTTTGAAAAATTTGTTTCAATTGTGAAGGGGAGTTATATTTTTCATGTTTACAATGCTGCTACCTACATAGTTTATAATGTAGCCAAGTCATTTCTCTTATTACTGCTTTGGGGAAAGTTGCCACACATATTTCGTCAAATCCAGACGAATTTAACAACCGAATCCAAAGCAAGACAATTTAAAACATTTTTTAACAGAGTTCTAGAAAGTAAGCGAAACACTTCAAATTGGTTTGCGATGTGCACGAGCGATATTTGAACAACAACTGTGTAGTCAGAAATAAAATCCAGGAAGGGAGGATGGAGGAAAAAAATGGCTAAATTGTTTTAGGAAAAGGGGTTTTAATGACTGCAAGGCAACGAAATGAGAATTCCAATATTCTCACGGGGTGAAAATTTTCCTTGGCTGTGCCAGGTATGATTTCCCATTACGCGAAATCTGAATGTTTCTCCCCCTCTTGGGCCACTCCACGCTCGCTTCATGGTCATCCATCCAGCGGGTTTTGCTCGGAATCGCACGGGTCCGTGAAACCACTCTGGATTCAGCACGCTATCCATCGAAGCGAGCGATATCTGGTATGCCGGCGAAGAAACTTTCCACGTTCGAGATCGAACTCCGGCGCCAGGGCTAGCGGTAGTTTGTACGTACGTGAAATCCGATACGGCGGCTCTCGTGGCATGTAAATAATGGACGTTGGGGGGATTCTCACGAGACGATCTAACTACTAGCTACCCTTATTCATTTCAGTGTTATAGTGGGTCTCACTCTTGGACGGCAATGATTATACACTAATATTTATACGCTAATATAGAGGTTTAAATTTTTTGTGCATATTTTTGTATGCGTGTATATATTCATTCAACACAGCGTTAAATTCTTGACTATTGATAATCAGTAGTTATATGGCAATGGAGCGTGCCATGCATAACTACTCTTTTCTGTAATCTAGGCGTGAGACACGATATAGATCTCAGTGAGTGAAGATATTTGGGTTGCTCCAAACATCAAGTTTCGAGAAGCGAGGGGAGTGTAGAGCAGCGCTGGAATGAAATGGCAGAGGAAACGGTAAAACCCCGAGAAAACCCGCCGAGAGGCGGCATCGTCCGCCACGATTCCCACGTGCGAAAATCCGTGAAAATTCGGGAGGGACCCCGCCGGGAATCGAAGGCAGTTCACCCAGGTGGGAGGCGAGCAGGCTAACCACTATGTCACATCAGCCTCAATACATACCTGAGATACCAACAGCTTATGTCTGTAGCGCGAGCGGATTCAGAGTACAGTTTCGAAGAGGCAACTGGGTTGTGCATTTTCTTCACAGGAATCACAAAACCACGACGATCCACGCTTCCCTCCCCCCCCCCTCCCTGACCGTCTTCCACATGCTTCATTCCTATAACTTCATCAACAAAATTATAAAACGGAAACTGACCTATTGTGAAGTAAAACAAGACCCACTAGGCTAATAAAGAATGTCAGGAGACATCGTTATGCTGTGTGGATCTATAGAAAATGTGATTTTCTCCCATATAATAATATAAATGATATGACAAACTTCTGTTGTGGGTGGGCTCTTTAAAATATATATTACTCCACCCCATCCCTCTTTCACAAATTGTAGCCACGTGTGATATGTAAAAAATTTTCATATCAATAATACAACGTATAATGGGTCCTCCGGCTCCGTAAGACACGTGTGCCGAATGTTTAGTTACAAATATAAAAAGGTGAAAATTTTGAATTTCTCATACACCTTCTCAACAATTGTTTTTCCTTGTGCTATGTTTAAAAACATTCTAAGTTATTTGTTTTTAATAATTAGTTCAGGTACAATTGCCAAAATATCAAAAGCACAACGAGAAGATAATACGGAAATAAAGTTAAGGTGTCCTGCTATGGCTTAACTTTTTAGTATGACCAGGTGTGATTCCTATACAAATTTCCAATGTATGGAATAAGTACGAAATAGGTATATTTATATTTATTTATATTTTAAGATGTATTTCGTGTTTTGTACTTTGATGATTTAGCTCTGATAAGCTTCTTTACGCAATACCGTAAGCAATCGGCTGCAGTAGGCAAAAAATGCATTCGGGAGTAATCTCAAAATATTTCTTCTCCGAAATTACATGAGCATATCAAAATATAAATATTCCTTTATTACACGAAGGCGAAGTATTGTTATTAATCAGCCGACCGGAGAAGTTCTATAAGATGGCCTTAAATATAACATACTTCTAGAATGTGATTGTTAAAACCCATTACATTCCGATGAAGGTACATACAGGCAAAAATAATATACACAGAATACACAAGTCTATGAAATCAGTGAAATTGGCGTTGTGAAAGGTGCTATGGACAAAATTATATCACGAGAAAGATACGTATAATAAGCACAGTTCTAGGTAGATGTTATCAACCGTGAATCACCTAGAGTTCCTAATCAACAACCAGAACCCCTCACATGTCTCATATTGGTGTAATAAGCACGAATCGATCAAACTGGAACGAATATCACACACCCAAAAAAAAACACTAATGAACATATGTGTTTCAAGTTTGTCGTGTTTAAAATCGGTTTCAAGTGTTTTTTATGCAACATTTGTTGGCAAAGTTATTACAAATAGGGCTCTTCTAGGAACAAAGCAGGTGTTTTCACTCGAATAGTCAGTTTGTAACACATTATTGCTTGTTACTGCTGAATCGTTAAACATAATTTAAAATGTTTCCTAGTGAACATGCGAACCGTCTTTATTTGCCACTATACCTATCATTAACGTCCTCAAAAGCAGGTAGCGTTTCCGTATCTGATGTGAACTAGCCTTAGCTAGGCTAATCTGTTTGGAGATTACCGGCTACTCCTGCCATCTAGGTGCAGACTCACCCTAACTATCACAGACAATGTTCGAAAATGTATATGCGTTTAATAAGTGATTTTTATATATTCAAAACACATCGAAAGTAGAAGAGAAGATTAAATAAATCTGCGCAGGTGCGGAAGTATCGAGAAAATTGCAGATTGGCCATTCGGGTAGTAAATTTTTATCTGAAAGGGATAATTCCAAGAGAAAATTTCTGGGTCGAGACTAGTTCCTGCAGATCAAAAGTTATGACTCTGATAAATCATTATGCAAACCACTAATGAAACACACACAACCAGCGAAATGCTACCTACTCCCGAGCTTTAATAAAACGGAAAGTGAGTTGGTGGTCGAATGAAGTAAGAGGACAAATAAAAAGGACGAAAATGAGAGTAGAAATGACATTCAAATATGCAGTGCCCAAATATTCATACAGATCTCAGTAAGTGGAATTTTTTTCAACCATTCGTTGTTCGCTAATACATATTAATGCTTGCTCGAGACATACAGCATATTTAATCATTTTCCTCCTCCCGTCTCTTATAACGAATCATTATGAAGGGTTTTTATACCAATGAATACAGAACTGCTAAATTTTTCAGAGAAATATTTAGATTCTTGAAAAATTCACTCCCCTACTCCAATAAATATGGATATGTTATTTAAAAGGACACCAATCCCTTAAGTTAGGAATTTCACAAATATACTATAGGATAGGTTAAAACTTGGTACCTCCTGTGAGTCACGTAATATCACTGCATTTGAGGCTCGCAAGATGAAGTAATGAAAAAGTCCCTTTTTTTCTTATTATTCCGCCTTTAAAGAAAATTCGCCGTTTTTTTTTAGTGGACGAAGCCGCCAAATTTTTTATATAATGGATTTAATTTCTCAAAATTCGCAAAAGTGTGATATTTTGATGAAAGAACAGTTGCGCCATTTGAAAGGTGCATCTGCATGTCCTTCCTTAATGGTAAACGTGATTATTAAAACTTTTCTTTACGTTATGGAAACCACCAAATAAATGCATACACTAATAATAACACCGCATACCATAACGATATTTGTTATTAAGAACTGTTCTCAATACTTTACAAACAAGTTGTGGGTTAACAATTATGATATTACAAAACTTGCACACTTATTTCTTCCAGTGCAAAGGCCTACGTTTTTTGGAATTTTATGTGTCTCNATTATGATATTACAAAACTTGCACACTTATTTCTTCCAGTGCAAAGGCCTACGTTTTTTGGAATTTTATGTGTCTCAATTTCTAGCTGTAGACATCTACAAACACAACTAAGAAATTTTGAAATTATTTCTTTCAAACTGATGACCCGTATACACGTTTGATGTGAGCCAAAAATTAAATTACATCGCACACAACGTCATGGATTGGTATCCTCCAAAAACATAAACGACCAAATTTTTTACGTTTCCAAGAAATACTTACCGATTTTTTCCTTCGTCTTTCTTGCAGGAGGGTTATCGAGTGGACATATTTTTGGTGGGGGAGGGGGTTGCACGAGCGGAATGTGGACGGGCATCGTCCTGCTGAAATAGCGCATCCCCCCTGCCACCCAGCAAAATGGGTAACCGAACGGGTTGGATGACGTTCCGGATGCACCGTGCACTGGCCAGCGTTTCCGGCATTGACATAAGAGGAGAACGGCCATGGTATGATACGACTGCCCAGATAATTATCTCAGGGGTTGTTCCCGAGTGTCGCTGCCGTATACACCGTGGAAGATGCCGACGCCGAACACGCACTCGACGAAGGGATAACCGGGGCTCATGACTGAGCACAACGCCCTCCTTTCCCCCCTACAGGAGCTCCTTCTTCCCGACACCACCAGAGGTGGAGGCTGCTGTCTGTTCGGAGGCCGCCGTGCGATCCGCTATGCCTGCTCGTAGGATGCGACGATCTTGTCGTACATTCGTAAGCCACTGACATCAAGAACCGAGTTAAAGTATCCATGCAGCTTCCTCTCACCGAAGATGCACTGTTCACGCTTTCTCGATCCACACGCTCCGTTATTCTCCGGTACGACCACCCAGCTTCTCGGAGTCCCACCATTCGACCCCGTTCAAACCCAGGTGAATGTACGAATAGAGCTTACCTTTGCAGTCCTGACATGCTTACGACGTCCAAACGACCTCCAGAGTACAGCGAAGCCCTTGCGACTACACGCTTCTCCCTGCGTTCAACTGATTACGTCTGTGGGCTTTCTTTGACAGTCCCGCTTACACTCCGCAGTCTTCCATAGTGCTGTACTTACGGTCACTTCATGTGCTGCCCTCCAGTCATGTCTTGTACTTATATGATCGTTCTCTNCTATGCCTGCTCGTAGGATGCGACGATCTTGTCGTACATTCGTAAGCCACTGACATCAAGAACCAAGTTAAAGTATCCATGCAGCTTCCTCTCACCGAAGATGCACTGTTCACGCTTTCTCGATCAACACGCTCCATTATTCTCCGGTACGACCACCCAGCTTCTCGGAGTCCCACCATTCGACCCCGTTCAAACCCAGGTGAGTGTACGAATAGAGCTTACCTTTGCAGTCCTGACATGCTTACGACGTCCAAACGACCTCCAGAGTACAGCGAAGCCCTTGCGACTACACGCTTCTCCCTGCGTTCAACTGATTACGTCTGTGGGCTTTCTTTGCAAGTCCCGCTTACACTCCGCAGTCTTCCATAGTGCTGTACTTACGGTCACTTCATGTGCTGCCCTCCAGTCATGTCTTGTACTTATATGATCGTTCTCTATGACCTCTACCAATGTGTTCTTTTTTTCATTTTCCAGTTGTGTACATCTCTGTAGTCGTAAAATTTATAGGGAAANATGACCTCTACCAATGTGTTCTTTTTTTCATTTTCCAGTTGTGTACATCTCTGTAGTCGTAAAATTTATAGGGAAAATATTTAAATATATCAAAATAAAACTACGAAAATAAACTGTTACTCTTTTTTCATGAATGGTTTAATATGGTATTTAAAATACTACTTTAAAGTAGATGCTAGCGAAATATTAATAACTACCGTAATTTTAATCTACCCTCACATTAAACATACTATTTTTGAATTTTTAATCTAGCATTTTTTAAAGAATGAACTTGCGTCTATGCGAAATATGGCATTCGAAAAAAATGGTACTATATAACAGGATTTATTAACTTTTCTCCAAATAGGTATATCACTAAATTAATGAAAGGGATAATCAACAGAAAAGTTATTTAATATTGGTAATATAAATTTCATGTAACTTTTTCATGCAGATTGATTTCCTTGTTCAAACAGTTCCTTTCATTACTTCATGTAAAAAAATCGTGTACCTGCAGAATATATGAACTTTTTAAGCCAATAACTCGATAATAGACTTATATATATTATATAAAACCGATCAACTAACAAGTAGGTCACTCAAAAATTCCTGTAACTAATATTTCAACCAAAAAGTTGAAATATCTACAAGAGTACAAAAACCTGGATACCATTAATATGTTGTCATTTCAAATAACACGATTTCACTGGAGAAATTATTAGTCTCTTTATTTGTTTTTAAATTAAAATGTGTCTGCTTGCTAGGTCTTTGTGTGTTCCCGGACAACTTTTGATCTGTAAATGAGAACGTAATTATCGAAGACTAGCAGAATGTATAATTTGATCAAATGAATTACTATAAGTCGTGCAATATGAAAGAGAGTGGCAGGATATGACGGGAAAACATGAATAAAATTAATTATGAGTGCTAGCTGGAGGTACTTATTATGATGATGATGAAAACTTACGATAATTTCGTCTTTCGTGAAAATTAGAATTTCCTTACGAGTTTCGGCAAATGTAAGCTTATTCAGGTTCCTTTTATGACTGAAATATGTTCGTTAAAGCTGCACATTATCTAGACAGAAGAACAAAATGTCTGAGAAGGAAATAAATGGACATATAACAAAACTCATACACTGTGTTATGCGTGCAATTTACAGCTCATTAATTCTTTATCTGTATATTGTGTTTAACATCTCTTTTATGCCTGTAGGGAGCAGATAAAAAAATGTTTTTTATGTTTTTNTCTTTATCTGTATATTGTGTTTAACATCTCTTTTATGCCTGTAGGGAGCAGATAAAAAAATGTTTTTTATGTTTTTCGATTTTTTTTAATAATTGTTTTCATGCTTCTGAAAAATATTAAACATGTTATAGTTTTAAAAAATGCATAATATCANGATTTTTTTTAATAATTGTTTTCATGCTTCTGAAAAATATTAAACATGTTATAGTTTTAAAAAATGCATAATATCAACTTATTTAGTCATCCTATTTATTAAACTGGTATATGGACATCTCTTTCACATTGATCTTGTGCATTAAGATGGACTAGAGACAAGAATATGGTGGATAGGGAAAAAAAAACCAAAATAACGCCAAAATCTATATTAATACATTGTAAGACACCGAAATTTAAATTAAGGCATGCAATGAAACTACATTTGCTTGTGTAATCAACTCTATCATTAAAACTGTAGTTATTGTTCCTAACAAATGATATTTTATTCATGTTTATGCAGAGTATGCAATCTGTATATGACCAAGCACACGCAAGTCACCTGTTGTACGAGCAATCTTTCCGTACAAACACATTTCATCTCCCAGTTCAAGTTTAATTTTTTTACAGGAATACAGCACAGGACTGTAATAAAGACTTATAGCAGCAGTTTGATGAACAACAGCTTTGTGTACAGGATCAGTCTTCCAACATATAATATCGCGGGGATCCAAAGCAGACATGACAGTAAATTATGGATTAGGCATGTCATGATTTTTTACGGAAGACTGGGCGTAATCTCGCCAGTACTGTACTAAGGAAATGGGTCCCACGTAAATAGTTTTCCCGGTTAATACGCCTAAATTTTTTAGCCAATTCCGAAACGTCTCACTATGTACAGGTCGATCCTCAACTATATGCACATACGTTGTAAAATGATTCCCTGTGAAAACATTTCGTTACCTGTGACCTACAGTTATATTTAAGGGAGGGTTATCCCGTGAAAAACTATATTTCCAATGCTTTTAATTCAAAATAGTTAAACCTTCTTGAGGTGAGATAATAATTCCGTGAATACTGATGTATGGAATTTAGATCTTAAATCTGCAAACAGTTGCTAGGTGGTATTATCCCCATCCATCATTGATAAAAAGGAGATGCTTGTAATTATCCACAAATATATGTAACCGTTTGGTATTTATCACTTATTAATGACATCATATTTATGTGTATATTAATGTTTAAAAAAGGTTTCGTTGGTGTAACTCTCTGAGTCAAACGGTTGTCGAGGAAACAGACAAGGTTTGTAAGAGACCAACTGCTTCCTCATAAACTATGTACGTTTTCTCGTCAACCATTCGCCTAAGACAGTAACACCAAGGGATGTTTCACATTGATGTGCACATGATTATGACGTCATTAAAAGCGATAGACACCTAAGGATTACACATACCACTTGGCTAATAATATTAGACCTCCTATTTTCTCAATTAATGATAATGATATTACCCAACAACCGTTTGCAGATTTCAGATTTCGATTCACGGCAACAGTATTCACGGAATTATTCATTAATTTCAAGTAATTTTTACTATTTTTAATTAAAAGCATTTGAAATGTCTATTATCAAGGGTATCAACCTCCCTTGCGAACTACTGTAGGATATAGTTCGTATAGTGTTTTCTACTTGATTTCGGTTCTTATTACATGTTTTATGTGAATACATCATTAAATATACGTTTTTGTTAACAATATAGAGTATTCACTAAACTAAAAACAAAACGCCGAAATATTTCATTATTAAAAAAAATTTACCTAAGATAAAACCATAGTTAATGGGGTTTACACCTGAGAAATATACAATCAACGTGCGTATTCCCGTAATCTCAGTGGCGTAATTGGATCATAAACTAGCCTTGAAATAGTTTTACGGCTTTGCATGAGTGAATAAAAGTCTTCCATTTACACGCGGCATAGACTTCCAGTTATTTGGTATTAATTATGGTAAAGTTATTTTCCTCTATATGAAGAAAATATTTCTTTGCAAAAAAACACGAGGAGAAATTTTTTTTAATACATCTATCATGAACCTGGGATTCCCAGTATCGCCTTATTTTGGTGTTCTAATGAACTGAACTTGAGAGTTATAACATTGTGATCAAAACTTAATTACTATTACGAATTCACCAGAATAATATATATTTTGAAACCCACCGTTCGCTTTTTATATGCTTCCATCTGCAGACACATTCTTCTTACGACATTATAATTTTAAAATATGTTTTGCTAAAATTTCCAAAACTATGTAAAGCTGTAGGTTATGGGTACACTACTTCTGATGATACACAGCATGAAATGCAGTTTTAATTACTTAATTTCATGCTTGTGTTATTTTACTTTCCGGTAGCAGAAGAAAAATACACCTTTTCAAACTGAGCTCTCTAAGGTGGACGAAATATAAAAAGAACAGGACATTTTCAAAACATAACAAGCGCTTTTCGTTTTACAAGTACCTAAAAAAAAAATATGATTTTTCTTTCTAACTATTTAACAACGGGATAAAAAAAGAGACCTGAAAAAAAATATATCTCGCCCTTATACCGGCAGCGCAGACGACACACAGAGCCTCACACACGAGAGTCTGTATGTTCCCTCAAATCTGGAAAACCCCTTTTCCTCTCAACCATTCCGCCGTCCTGGTCTCGGAGCCGTCGCGAAACGCTCTCGCAATATTTAACGTAACAATGCTTCTGTGAAAATTACTCCCGCTGATTTTCCGAAACAATGCGCAGCGCATTAAAATTATTCCGCGAGATGGAGACTGCGCGGCAGGGATAAAGCAGTGCTACAAAGTGGAATAATTTCTCCCCCCCNCCCCTATTTCGCTCCGCTCTCGGTCCTTTCCGACCCATGCCGCTCCGACCAACTCCAAACCACCCCTCATCATCTCTGCCTTTCCAAACTCACCGCTGAACCCCCACCACCACCTCTAACCACCCACCCCCCTTCACATGAAGACTGATAATTAGTTGTGGGGCCACACACGCACGCTTGTTCCTCCTTGTCTTCGCGAACAGGCGTCACNTCACATGAAGACTGATAATTAGTTGTGGGGCCACACACGCACGCTTGTTCCTCCTTGTCTTCGCGAACAGGCGTCACCAACACCCCCTACCCCTCCCTCTCCCCCCCAACCATTTCACCCGTCACAAATTCTAGATATTCCGCGTCGCTGCGGAACTCCATCCCTTGCCGAATATCTGACTGAAGCGTTCAAAAGGGTGTGGGCGACGTAACGTGGCAACCATTTCCCCAGGCACAGCGGCAACTGCCTTCCCCAACGTTTGCCCGAGAGTGGAAAAATCAAGGGCGGAAGGGGGGGGGGGGTTGGATTGCAGGAGAGGTTATTTATTTCTCTAAGTTGCTTTCCCCGACTCGGTGCATGGTGTGATCGTGAAAGTGGGAAGGCGGGCGGTAAGGTCGTTCTTCTCACGTGTCTAACTCGCGCTGTCGCCTTTACGCCATTGCAGCTGCCACGTGCATTTCAAGCGAAAACAATAATTCAATATTACCTTCGGAGATATGGAGATATCGCAATTTTACTGAGTTAATTTTACCTCAAGTTATTCTTTACTTCAAATAAGAACACAGCAAAGTATTTTAAGAAACGTGAAAACAAATTTAAATTATATTTTTTTCACAGGAAACTGGCAGAGGTGGTGTATGGTCAGAATAATTTCCTTCCGTTATAGCGATAAGGTTTTCTTCCCGGTTGGACAAATTTTTGCATTTGGGAAACGTGGTGGACGTTGCCGTTTGCTGGTGTATTTTCTCGAGGTACTCCTGGTTACTCCACCACTGCATTCGTTTGCCGTTTCATATCAATCTAGCTTGACATCCACCGACGTAAATACGTCAGCTGATGATCTAAGAATAAACTTCACTTACATTTATTTCAAGAAAAACAATTTTAACAAAATTTGCGAACTATTAACACTAACGTAAAAAAAATTGCGGACAAATAAGTTGTTAATATCATAATAACATTGTTAAAAATTTACTGTAAGCGTTTCAAGTTCATTTGAAAGAGTTGTACATATACACTGGAGAGCAAAAAAAAAACTGGTATAGGCGAGCGTAAGCAAATAACAGAGGTATGGAACCTTTCAGAGTAACGCGATGCGATCGGCAGCTAAATCGGTTACTGCTGCTCCAATGGCAGATTATCAAGAACTAAGTGAGTTTGAGCGTGGTGTTATGGTTGGCGCACGAGATATGGGACATAGCATCTCTGAGGTAGCGATAAAACTTGGATTTTCGCGTATGACCATTTCACGAGTGTAACGTGAATATCGGGAATACGGTAAAACATCAAATCTTCGACATCGCTGCCGCCAGAAGAAGATCGTGAAAGAACGGGACAAACGACGGCAGACGAGAATCATTAAACGTGACAGATTGGCGGCGATTTCAATGCTGGTTCATTAACAAGTGCCAGCGTGCGAACTATTCAACGGACCATCATTGATATGGGCATTCGGAGCCAAAGGCCCACTCGTGTACCGTTGTTGACTGCACGACACAAAGCTTTCCGCCTCGCCTGGGCCCGCCAACACAGTCAATTGGAAAGTTGATGACTGGAAACACGTTGCCTGGTCTGACGAGTTTCGTTTCCAATTATATTGGGTGGATGGACGTGTACGGGTATGGAGACATCCTCATGAATTCATGAAGCCTACATGTCAACAGGCGACTGTTCAAGCTAGTGGAGGCTCTGTCATGGTATGAATCGTGTGCAGTTAACGTGAAATGGGACCCCTGATACATCTAGATACGACTCTAACAGGTGACAGATACATAAGCATCCTGTCCGATCACCCGCACACCTTGATGTCCATTGTGCATTCCGACGGATGTGGACAATTCCAGCAGGACAATGCGACACCCCACACGTAGAGAGTTGCAACCGATTGGCTCCAGGAACACTCATCTAATTTTGACACTTCCATTGGCCACCTAAATTACCAGACATAAACATTATTGAGCAATTCTGGGATACCTTGCAACGTACTGTTCAGAAGAGATCTCCATCGCCTCGCACTCCTATGGATTTGTGAACTACCCTGCAGGATTCATGGTGTGAATTGCCTCCTGCATACCTTCAGACATTAGTCGCGTCCATGCCACGTTGTCTTGCGACAATTCTGCGTGCTCGCGGGGGCCCTACACGATATTAGGCAGGTGTACCTGTTTTTCTGGCTCTTCAGTGTATATATGCACTAAGCTAAAATATTATTACAGGGACGGTTTTCTTTAAATAAGTTTATGTTTTATTTAAATCATATATCATAACGTTTTATATATTGACACTACTTGATTACCAAATTTGGCAGGGGTCGACTGAATCAATATTATGTTAAAGTTTATATTGCCAGGCAATGCTAATTTACAAAACGTTTGTGGGTAAAATGGTGGGAAATAGCGAGTTTAATAATTTGCACTGATATCGTAAACACAAATTTTTTTTAACATTATTAATGATTCGGTCAAACGCGACATAGTAAAATGGGCATTATATTTACTATAAACCATAAGCTTCACACCCACCGAGTGTATCAAATGCTTGTACATAAAATGCTGTTATTTAAGAGAATCTTCCATGCTGGCCTGCATAGCGGCTGGTATACCGGCTAATGCCCCAGGCCTTGTAGAGAACGTTGTACAAGACCAAGTATGGCAGCAGGAATCGTGTAATATCGGTTTTGCTGCACAATAAGAAAAGAGTTTTAGTGAATAAAAACAAAGTTGGTTTGGCGCAATCATATATATTGTTTGTATAGGGGCAGTAAAATATTTTGTTTTCGACATAAAATTATTTTGTTTTTAATTTTTGTTTGCCCCAAACTGTAAGATTTAGTTGGTGCAACCTTAGATCTGTTTAGCTGTACGCACACTTAACAGTTTCTTATATAATAATAAAACTGGAAGCACGGCCTAGTTTCTAACCTACGCCATTTGCACCCTAGCTATGTCAGCTAAAGTGACTGCTTAAGAAAAACTGAAAATTTTTAATACATACAGTATTATTTACAGGAAAACATACATAAATAAATATTTCAAGTTTTACAGCTTTAATTTATATTTACCTTTGATCTTGTTTGATTGCTTTTTTTATACCGTTATTAAGCATCAGTACCGCGCTAACATTATTAAAATACTTATTGTTAAAAAAATCTCAGACAAACTGTTGAGATATATTTTAGACCGAAGGCTTTCAAATAAATAGCCAAGGAAATAACATGTACCGCTAAATCAACTAAATATATTGTCGGTAGTAAAATTTTTTTTTCACCCCAACACTGAATTTTTGTTTTTCAAATGTTCACGTTTGGTTTACTCAACATTTTGGCCATTTTTTTTTTTTTTTGGTTTGAAGAAACATTTCTATTAGCGGGGGACTAGGAAACTCGAGTGCCACGACGAATGTCACTCAAAGTAAAATTTTTTTCTTACTGTTTTGTTTCACCCAAGAGCTGTGACTGAGCGGAACACCAACTGCCGGTGTATATGGTCGGATCCGCAGTCGGCCGGAGCAGAAGCCTGCACCATGCTGATGCGGGTGTTAATGAAGGCGCGTTATTGACGCCCCGAAGACTCCCCGCTGTTCGCGGGGCGTCGAGACGGCGAAACTCGGCCGTGAGAGAGAGAATGTGTGTGTGTGGTGTGCGTCGGAGGGGGAAGGTGGCGACGTTAATTTCGAGAACGCGGCATCTGTAAACAGATGTGCGTTGTCTCCCTAACCGGATGCGTTGTTCGGCGACTACCCGGCATCCATCACCAACTCACACCTTGTTCCTGCCTGCGTGCGTCTTCCCGTGTCACAGACGGTCTAGGACGTCTTGTTACNTCCATCACCAACTCACACCTTGTTCCTGCCTGCGTGCGTCTTCCCGTGTCACAGACGGTCTAGGACGTCTTGTTACGAAGTGTGGGATTCTGGGTTCGAAACCCATCTGAGGAATTGGTATGTGTGCCAGTTTATGGTTTTAACCCATGTTAACATCTTGAAATCTTTCTGTCCCGAGGATTAACGTGGACTTAACACACAGTTAATAATGTTACGTTGACAGCTATTGCCCGTTTGCACAACCTCCATCTGGCAGGATCAGTTTTAATGTGTAGGCATTTTCTTCCTAAAATTGTATGTCCCATATTTCTGGCGTTGAAAAACTGAGTTCATTCTCTGTCGTCTGCTACACCAATCAGTACGNTAAAATTGTATGTCCCATATTTCTGGCGTTGAAAAACTGAGTTCATTCTCTGTCGTCTGCTACACCAATCAGTACGAGTTGTAAATGGGAAATTATGTGATGCACAAGCATTTAGACGATCATAAGGCGGACGTTAATTTTTTTTATCACCCAACAGAACCTGTAAAAGCCCTGGAGTTTGTTTATAAGTAACTACCAAAATGTATTTAATTATGAATACAAAAGGCCCCCCACAAGTAACATTCCGATATAAATAATCAGTAACTTAACAATCGAAACTGTCTCAAAAGCTTACTCCGAATTCTAAAATCAAATCAGCTTTGCCACCACGTTTTGCTATCGGCAGGAAAGTTCCTAATGGGAAAGATTTTTATAGGTTTACTGTTGCCTCATATATCCATATTACTAAGATAAATATTCTAAAAATACTCCGCTGGCTATTTAAATTAAACACCAAAATGTAAGTTATTTATCACAACCAAATTTATTAGACAGATTACCCATCCAACACATGAGACATCATTAGTCTTGCAGCTCAGTGGGGCGTACAGAAAAGGGGAAAATCATTACTGTGTGGATCTACCACTGGCAGCAATAACCGTTGCTGCAAGAGGAGGCATTGAGATGAAGAGGCTATGGATGTCTCTTTAAGGTAGCTCTACCCCAATGCTGATTCGATGGGTTTTCCAAGTTTAAACGTTATGACCGCGGGCGTTTTGTAGCAGGCCAGTTGCCTGACTATGGACCACAGGTTTACGATGGGCGAGAGATCCGATGAACGAGCAGGCCAAGTAAACAATGTCACGTGGTCCTCATCCAGAAACCGCCATACGAAGTGTGATACATGCGGCCGGGCATTGTCCTGTTGGTACGGAGCCCCGGGCTGGCCCTTAACCCTTGTACACAAACACTAGGGGTCTAGAGTGCATGAAGAACGCCATTTTATGTATACCGTGGTGGGGGGTGAACGCCTGCCCCTCGCACTCCAAGTACCTGTTCCTTCAGTGGTTCTTCAGCCGTTGGCTAGGTTGGACCCTTTTCCAGAGTTAATTGGATGTATATTTTCTCACAAGAGTGCCGGAAAACGTGGTCGGGGTCTGGCAGACCCCATGTTTATAAATGTGTAACAAAAAAAAAGTTCAACAAATTTGGTTGTGTTGCCAAATTTGTACGTTTTTTCCTTGTTAGACCCCTATGCTTTGTATGAATTAGTTCTTTATCGGCGAACATCAGTGAGTCCCCGCTTCTTAGTCAATAAAGATGGCCTTTATTACTTTTGTTTTTTTTGTTTTTCGAGGTTTTTTAATTTGTTTACTTGACTAGTTTGAAAACTTTGTTGATTATTTTATTTGCATGAATGTCAAGCACTCATTACTTTGTAGGCGCAGAGGCCATAAGAAGGGAGTTGTAGAGGCTGTAACAAGAGGACGACGACGATGAAGAAGCAGACGCAGTCAGTGTGTGCAGTGAAGTCTCGGATGGTGTTTTACAAAATGATGCCAACGTTGACGATGAATTAGAGGTAGATGCTGATGAGAAGGAGGAAGATGGTTTCTACCCAAGTAAAGGCATTGATAGGGATTTCGTTTTGGGGAAAGATTTGGCGACCATTTGGACGGACAAAGCTCTTCTGGAACATCGCCATTATCGTACACCAAGCAGAAACATCATAACTCACCTCCCAGGGGCGAAAGGAAGAGCAAGGAATGCTACAAGTGAACTAAAAATTTTCTCCTTGTTTATTGATTATTGTCCTCTATACGAACGAATAAATTGAACGAATGATCCTGGCATTTCAAACACCCCAACGATATACCAGCCCTAATGATGACAAATAAGTGAAGGCATTGCTGGGTATGCTGATCATGAGTGGTGTGTTCAAAAACAGTAATTTGAGTTTGAATGATCTATTTTCCGATACTTTCGGGTTTCCTTTTTTTCCGCGCCACAATGTCCAAAACCAGATTTCAACTCCTGTTGTGTGTACTGAGATTTTATTCAAAACACACGAGGGCTTGAAGGCGTAATGCTGATGTTCTTGCTCCATTTCGAGAGCTGTGGGAGAAATTTGTGGTGAACTGTGAAGCTAACTATACTCCTTCAGAATACATTACCATTGATGAGACTCTTTTGAGTTTTAGAGGGCGTTGCCCTTTCAAAATGTATATACGGAACAAGCCGGAGAAGTATGGGTTAAAAATAGTATCTATGTGTAATGTACGCACATTCTATTCCTGCAAAGGTATTCCCTACATAGGTAGAAACACGCTCACCGAAAACAGCCCTTTGGGTAAACCTACACAGTATGTGATAAAGCTAGCTAGTCAAATTGAGAAAACCCCACCGCATCATCACAATGGACAATTGGTTCACGTCCTACGAACTAGCAGAGCAACTGACTGGAAAATAATTTAATCTCGTTGGAACACTCAGGAAGAACAAGAAGACTTCACGATTCCTATACCAACTTGACAAAATTATGGTGTCATATAATCAAAAGCCAAATAAAAACGTGATTATTATGTCTACGATGCATGACACAGGAGATGTAAAGGCTGAATACTGTAAAGCTTGACATTGTGGAGTTTTACAACTTCACTAAGGGAGGGGTCGATGTCTTCTATCAATTATGCAACACTTACACCACTAAACAAGCAAATAGAAGATGGCCAATGAGATTTTTTTAATGGTATTTCTCGATGCAGTAGCTGTAAACAGCTATGTGTTGTTCTCTCTGAAACCTAACAACACAAAGCGCTCAAGGTTCTTGAAATCCCTGGCCCTTTCACTAGTTCAACCTCATATGCGACAAAGATTGTCCATTCTGAATCTTCCAAAAACTCTTCGCAGAAACATTTCCACAATTCTTGGAGTTGTAGAAGATGAAGTGTCTGCTCCAGTTGCAACCGAGTCAGAGGAAGATGTGTTTACTGTGGAAGGTCTATGGACAGGAAAACAAAGTATTCCTGTGATAAATGCTCTACATACCTGTGTTTAGATCACACTAAATTGATGCGCAAAAAATGTTTGGATGAGATAAGTCTTTTTTTTTTTTTTCAAGGAAACAATTTGATTCTTTTTTTTTTTTTCTTTTTCTCAACAAACGACAAAGTTGTAATTTTGAAAAACATTTCTAACTCCAAAAAACTAAGTTGAAAAACCTGTAAGTCACCCCAGATTCACATAAGAAAAGGTTATATTTATTAAAAAATGTTGTTTGTTTATGTTTATTAAAAGACTCGTTCAGTTACTTCAGTTGTATTCATTCCAGAATTTTCCTAAACCCGATTTAAGAGTGGGGTCCTGTCAGACCCCGATGTTTGTTTCTGTCGCCTACCAAACGATGTTTGTAACGAAGGATTATGATAGGGGGAAACGACACGCTCCATTACATACACAATATAACGGTCGCTCGTCAGCGCGCACCAGCGATGCTGATTAGGCACGAGTAGGACAGGAATTCAATGGCGCCCAATATCATAACGCCAGGTGCTGGGACCCGGTATGGAGGTGCATAATGGACTCGGTCATGCCTACATACCCGGATTCGACGATCGTGGAGATCCAAGCAGAAGCGGGGCACGTTCGAGAAAACGACGGCATGATATTCGTCCCTCCAGATCCGATGGTCCATGCACCATTGCAATAGCAGGCTCGTTTGGTGAGCAGTCAGTGACATCCGCAGTAATGGGCTGCAGATATCCGCGCTCTGTGCATGCAGATAATACAGATTGAGGTGCAACATGCATGAACTCCTGAGAGAGTATATTTTATGTGGCTATACGGTCCGTGAACACCCTCCGCACGAGATCTCTTTCCTCACGCTCAGGGGCGTGGCAGAATTCTAGACTTCTTAAACGTTGCTTCGTCCGTCTCTTATCGACTCGCTGATCCCATGTCCGCTTTACCGTGGTTGCAATTACTTCCAACACGAGAAACAATTTCGCGCTAGTTTAATCGACAATAAAGTCAGGTCACGGGTATTCTCGCGGATGTCGTGTTCCTAGACTCAGTGTGCTCACTCTGCATGTGCACTTGAACGGCGAGGAAACACAACGCCACTACCTCTCAGTGGCTCTACAACCTACACTTATACACCGCTTATTAGTGTCGCGCCACTTGGCTGAGAAACTAATCATGTTGTTTTACTGTACTTCCCTGTGCGTTCCCCTGGCGTGGGGTTAATTCAGGCGCGTCATTCTGGGTGTTGTGCAATTTCAATGCATAGCAATGTTAAACCCGGGTCTAAAATTTTTTAGGTGGCCTTTCAACTCACTTACTGTTTCCTAATATTTCCTCTCTCGCTACCTTCAAAAATTTGACATCAAAGATGAGATAAATTAATGGGTTCAGTGGACGTAAATACAAGGATCAATCCTGTTGGAAGGTTTCAGAAACACAAGATGCAAAATTTGTTGTTGTTTCTTTGTTGAAGTTTCTGAGACTTTTTATAAGCATTTTGTTTTCCATGTGTCTTTCTTTTTAAGTNTTGTTGTTGTTTCTTTGTTGAAGTTTCTGAGACTTTTTATAAGCATTTTGTTTTCCATGTGTCTTTCTTTTTAAGTTAGTGGAGAAAATGTCCAGAAAATAAATGGTATTTATTACTGGAAATGAGAACTACTATAGAGCATTAAATATGTAATTGTTTGGCGATTACTAAAAATTTATGATGCCTCTACATTGAAAACAAGAGCATGAACTTCTAAAATATTTTAATTTAAGGAACATAATTCATCAGTAATTAAATTCGAAAATTGGCGGAATTNAGAGCATGAACTTCTAAAATATTTTAATTTAAGGAACATAATTCATCAGTAATTAAATTCGAAAATTGGCGGAATTTTGTTGACCACTCTTGTATTGTAAACACGCTTTTATTTTTATATTGCGCTATGTTACAAATTGTATCACAATTTGTCTATGATGCAGATTATAAACAGCTTCAGATATCTACTGACAGTGCACATAGTTTCACCGTTTCTTCCACATGGCACACTTAGAAACATATAAAGCCTCTATTATGAAAATAAGTTTATAATATACGCAAATCATCTAACTTAAGGGACTTGCAGTAACACTATCCATGTGCAATCTGTTAAGTTGTTTTTCAGGTATATTTTAAAAACTTGTACATTTCAAACGCGATCTCTTACGTAATTTAGGAAATCCACGCGGTTTAAAGCAAATATAATGCTTGTAATGGATACAGATAAGTTATAATAATAAGTCAAGTATAAATAAATGTAAGATTTGGTAGATGAAATCATAGAAACGGAAAATATACACGAGATCGCCATTCCGAAAATTTTAAACTAACCTCTAAAAATCAAATTGTTTTGGTTGATACAGAGGTATAATAAGTAACCGAAAATATTACGGGCCATGTATTTTGGAAATAAAAACATTAAATACTACAGATTCCTTCATTCACATGATAGTTGTACTTTACGAGTGTCAAATGCGTTGCAGTTAATTTATATTCCCTTGAAAAATAATATAAAACTCTGTATTTAAGGTGGCGTTATGTTATGAACTGAACCAAATAGTAAAGAAGAATATCGAAAGCTTACCGATTTCCTAGTAATATAAAAAAATTATTTTTAATAGATCCATGTATTTGGAAAACTTAAGACATACTAAACTTAAAATTTTTTAAAAGCGCGGTTTAATTAAAGGGTGGTTGAGAAGGTAAAAAAGGAAGTTTGGTATAACAAAAACACTACTTACAGGTAAGCCATAATCTTTTGAGTAGTTCACGATATTTACGGTTTAAGATTTATTTTTCCATTTGGTACTGTCTTACAGAATGCCAATCAAAAGAGACCTTAAATTTATTATTTAATGAACGTCATAGTATTCGGCAGCGTAAAAGATATTGAAGAAATATGACATTTGTAGGCTATATTGTGTAGTACGTTAATAAAAATCATAAACATGGCCGTCATCATAAAATTAAATGAATGATATATATCTGTATCCAATAATTAGAGTTTCGATACTGCAGGAATATTTTCGCGACAAAATTCGCAGCAATTGCTTGCGTATTCACCTAGATATAAAGCCCTTTTACGGTTACTTCCTACTTTTCTGAAGCCCTGCTAAAGTTCTTCTTCTAAAATATTCTTTCGCCTCATGCAAACATAGCTTAACCGAGTCTAAGAAATTACACAAAAGGGAATGCGCACTACATTCATGCCCACTTAATGTAACCATATTTTGCATGAGAACTATTTCTTCCTAGGCATTAGCGACACGCCTGTTTTATGTGTGTTTTAATTAATATCAATATTAAAATACATTTTTTTATAGAAAAAATATTACCAAAAGTTTGATTTGACAAAAATTAAGGTACTTTTATGTTAATACAAGTATAAAAATAATTTTGATACATGCCATATATAAGGTAAAAAACAGACTCGTCATACATGGGGTGATTTTTCAAAGGTTTGTTTCAAAATGTATGGAGAAATGGTGAATATACTGTATTGCAATAGTCCTTTATTTTTCAAATACCCTGTCGCACAAATTAGATAACATAAAAGTGTGAAATGCATTGGATTCAATACTNTAGTCCTTTATTTTTCAAATACCCTGTCGCACAAATTAGATAACATAAAAGTGTGAAATGCATTGGATTCAATACTTGCTATGATTTCTTCCAGAATATCAAGTGTGTTTGAAATAGTTAGAGACGATGGTTTCTCGCTAGGAAAGTTTACTGTTTTCTAGAATTTAACGAACTGTGCAAATCTCCGATAATTATCTTCCATTATTGACAGCCACACATTTACGAAGCTACTATTCCAGTTTATTTGTGTAGATTAGAAAAGGAAATGCTGCTGGAAATGCGTGAGTTTTTTTTTTCAATATACAACGTGAAAACATTTTTTTTTATTGTTCTTTCTCCCATAACAATTTACTAATATGGAAAATAGTTTCTTAATGTAATGATAACGACGCGATCTTCCAACATAGCAGTTCTGATTCAGATGAGACGATTGGTTGTTGAGATTACATGGCATCCAAAAAATATGTAATAGACACCATAACGAAAATATGCAATCAGTAAGCACAAAAGTCTGATGTCATTATTACGTACTGTAAGTTGGCTTAACGTTTTTCCTGAAATTCAGCGTGTAGGTTAAAAAAGAGTTTTAAAAAAATTGCTGAAGAAGCGCAAGCACAAAAAGGCGCAAGGCTCACATACAAACACAGCCAATCTATCGTTCGGAAAGTATGCCAAAAACTTGAAATTCGTATTGTCTCTCAGGCGTCTAAGCTTGAATGTTTGATAGACCAAGCTGATGCCATTTCAACATCCGCGAATGACATGGATCGCTTTACCACATGGTGTTGATACCACCGAACTATGTTCGTTATGTTTTTCAACTTCCTAATTATAACCGTGACCAACTATGAATTAAAATTCTTTCCACAAGTTTGATTTTAGTATTACACATATTAAAATCCCTTTACATACTCTAAGAATAACAAGGTTTTTATTTGCCTGGTTTCTGTAAATTTACTACAGTTTTCAAGTACTAGTATACTGTGCACCCTGTACGGGATATCAATAAGTTCATTTTGAAAGCAAAATAATTTTAGAACTTTTAAATATATTCAAAGACGGCGTCAATTTAATATCACTGTTGTTGGAACGTATTGATTAAATCACACATCTATGTCTTAGTCTTACAAACGGACACACGTATTATAGTCTTTTGTTGGTAAGAAGACTTGCGTTAGCGAGTATTTTATTTCTGTATCTGTATGTTTATATGCATAGCGTTAGGTTTACCTCAGCGTATTGTGAACAAATTTCTCTTGTTTTAAGTTAAAATTATACTTATGAAAAAAGCGCGATCTTACGGTTAAGTATTTCAGTACAATATGAAATATGAGTGCGGAATAATTTCAAATGACGAATTTATGTGTTATAGAATATTTTTTACTTATTAAAACAAGTTATTTCCTGCTACTGTGTTTGTTTCACGAGATTCTATGTTAATTAAAAGGCAAAGTATGTAAAACGGTTTTAAATTTTACTTGACATTGTACAGATCCTAATGCGAAAAATGGTTGGAAGGTGCGTGGTGTGGTTGCGTGACATAATTTCTACGTACTCTAATTAGCACTTCACTGCAAATATTCGCAGTAAATTTCACTAATGCAAGGATCTGCGAAGATTTGTCGAAGCTTTGCGCAGCAAACTACCCGCATTATCACCCGGCAAACCGCGATAAGCCTGCAGTCGAGAGCTCGCAGCTAATCGATAGCGCTGAGGATGCTGGTGTAAAATATACGTCACTTTGATCTAGACGAACGTATACACGAGTAAGCTTAGTTCATTTACATAAATTATTTCACTGTATTTTTGCCGTTTTTAAGATTCTGGGTCTTCCGAGATTATAATGCCTTCATATGTTAATATTTATAAGGACAAAATGTATATTATCTTGTTTGAGAAGTCAACATTCACATTTATTGAATTACAGAAATTTTAAAATTAATTGAATTATAAGAAGTAATACAAACTCCTACTTAAGGCTGTCCCAAAATAATTGTTACACTCTTTGAACGTGAATAACAGAGAAACGGTTGAAGTCAATATGATGGGACTGCTTGTATTTTACTCTTTAAGGACAATGTTAGCTATGTGCGAAAGGTAATAGCAGTTACAGTTCCGTCATTAATGACTTTGCTCTCAACCAGATCTTAAGCCCTACCTACCGAAAGGCCATTTCACACGATCAAATTTTTCTTCAAATTACCCTTATTTTTTATTGAATTCAATTCATTTACAGCTATATGACTTATAGAACCATCATAATAGTGTCAATTTTCTCTTTCACTGTTTGGAATGTCTAGTTTACCTTCACGAATTTCGTTTATAGCATATTCTATATTTTCTTGAATCCCAAATTTCTATCGCCCTAACAAAGAATTTCTGATAGTTTTAATGAAAGTTATCTTATAATAATTTAGATGTTTGCGGACATTTAAGGTTTTTAAGAAAATAAAAACACATATATTTTAAAATAAAATATAAAATAAAATAAAAAAATTTACCAAACGAGACTGCGGCTGCAATTATTGTGAGGTACACGTCGGGTATGGAGGGACGAATGGCATGCCATCGTCTTTTCCGACGAATCCCGCTTCTCAGCACTACGATGCTCGCATGCTTGTCTGCAGGCACCGTGGCAAGACCTGCACTATGCACCGTCATACCAACCTAACACATACAATTTGTGTATGGGGTGCCATAGGATACCAGTCCCGCTCTCGCATAGTTCTCATAGCTGGTATGCTGAACAGCAGCCAGTATATTGCGGAGAGGCTGGAGCCTTTTCGTGTCCCCTTTCGTCAGGCCCCGACTAGCACCCTGTACCAACGGGTTAATGTGCGACCACACGTGACACACATCGTCCGATGGTTCCAGGACGACCACCATGTCACGCTGCTTCCTTTGCCTGCGCGTTCACCGGATCTCTTGCCCATTGAACACGTGTAGCCCACGGTCGAACTGGCCAGTCACAGGACACCCGTAGCCGAAACGGATGAACTTACGGCACGCATCGAAGTAGCATATGCGGGGATACCCCCAGACGGGCTTTCAAAATCTCCTACCCTCAATGCCGCATCGTGTAGTAGCAGTTATTGCCGCCCATTTCGGGACCACAGAGTACAGATGTCCCCATGTTCTGTATGTCTGACAGAGCTGCAAGCGTAATCATTTCACCTGGTGTTATGGGTATTCTGTCCAATAAATCTATTTGTGATCACTGTCGTTCATCTTGTTGCTGCAATTTTAATGGCCAGTAATGTCAATTTGCGAAATGTGTAGCCTATTTCTTATACTGTTTCTCCCTGATCCGATTCAGTTAAAATAGTGGTCTCGACTACATCGCGATGTGGAGATTTGACTTGAGGCCTATTACCGTTACAGAGTTTCGGTGGCTTCGAATTTCTGAGCAGCATAACAGGTGTGCCCACACGCAGTATAAGTCGATGGTATGGGAGACCCAGTGGATTTAAAATTTCAAAATTTCCACTGGGTGATGAACCGCTTCGTCTGTATTTACACGCGTGTTTATTGAATTGTATACCTTTTCTTCTCCTTCGAATGATTTCAGCAACAAGTCATTAATGACCACTGCTATGTATTTTTTTGGGTGGAGGAGGTCAGGATGGCTATTACACACAACCATTCCATATGCTTGTCCTTCATGTGGACTACGTCTGGATAAAATATTACTATCAGCTGCTGAACTGAAGACACTATAGTACACAACTTGTCCAGGATAGCTGTCGTGCTGTCTTATTCTGGTTAATCACCGTTTCCTAGTGTGAGCAGGAGGTCTGACAAATTGACCGGCAGACACTTCACCTCTCAGATGCAATCAATTTTTTTTTTTGGAAGTTTTAGCACATTAACCGGGAGACACAAAGAAGATCTCTTGAGGCACGCCTTGATTTTATCAGCACGCGTTCCTCTCAGCACCACTGGTAAAGTTTGGCTAAAATCTCCTGTAGGCAACACTGTCACACCGCTGATTTAGTTTTTTGTTACTTCCTATGTCCTGCAGAGTTATTTTAAAGCTTCGATGCCTCCCATGTGTGCTGTAGTACTTTCATCCCAGACCGTAATTTCACTGTTTTTTAATGCTTCGGCAAGATTTCTCTGTTTCGTAAAGACAGAGTGCGCAGTCCGACTCGCTTACATGGAAGCGTAGCGACGATCCTAGAAGACGCAACAGCTGAGGACATGCAGCGAGTACTCCTTACTTTTGCCAAAAGCAAGTTGGTTAGGTAGGTTCTACTGGTGCCACCTGGAGCGTCTAAAAAGAAAATTCACCCCTCGTTTGCTTCTGCGCTTGTAATTATTTGATTGTACGAGTATACTGACTTTTGTTCATATGTAAATGAGTTCTCATTATTACNGCTTCTGCGCTTGTAATTATTTGATTGTACGAGTATACTGACTTTTGTTCATATGTAAATGAGTTCTCATTATTACATGCAAACATCCATAACGATAGTACAACGTATTTGGTTCCCCTCATGTATTCTCTGTTTAATAAAGGTTGTGTCAAATTATTCCTGTTTTAGAACACGTCCGCCTACTGCTAAGGCCGTTTCCTCAATTTCCGATAGGCATTTATTGAACACTCGATCTGTCAAGAGCTCTACATCNATAGGCATTTATTGAACACTCGATCTGTCAAGAGCTCTACATCACCTTCTACCTATCTCTCAATCTGGCGTTTAAAGTTTTCTGACAGTCATTCTTTGAATCCATCCTACAGGCTTAATGGATCTGATACTCGATAAAACACCACCATAATTGTGAAAACCTCAAGCATCATAAACGGTGATTGACAATGCGGGACCTCTTCCAGTGCTGTATGTCAGTGTTGATCGTCTGCAAGAAACACTTAAGTTTTGCATGCAGATTGTAAGGTATCATATTATTAACTCTTCTTTATGCTTCAAATGTTGTTTGGGCCTCGGACTTCATGCAGAAGCATGCGAAGATGGTAGTACTCCGTATTATTTGGGTGCAACGTATATACTCTGCCTTTAGCATGTTCTTGTTGACACCTGGCCATCCATAGACATCCACACCTCTTTTCCCCTCGGGAGCCACGGTGGTGTAGTGCTTCAATTACTCGCCTCCCACAAATGCGAACCGGGTTAGATTTCTGGCGGGGTCGCTCCCGGATTTTTGCATGTGGGAATCATGCTGCACAATGTTTCTGGTCGACGGGTTTTCTCGGGGATCTCCCGTTTCCCCTGACCCTTCATTCCGGCGCTGCTCCGTACTCACCTCACTTCACTCTCGTCTGCTCTCAAGACCTCGCTGTAAAAATCCGGCAAAATCTCTTCACTCACGTTTCCTCCTTCCAAATCTACAATAGTCTCAAACATAGTAAGCCGGTACCTCGTAATATAACAGGGTTTTCGCAAATGTATCTAATTTACATAATTTTAAGAAAGGGCGTAAACGTAGTTTTTGGTGAACTGATAGCTTTACCGGCGAGGTTTCCTTGATTAAAATATACCCTTTGGCCATTTTCTAGATGAACTCTANTAAGTTTTGCATGCAGATTGTAAGGTATCATATTATTAACTCTTCTTTATGCTTCAAATGTTGTTTGGGCCTCGGAATTCATGCAGAAGCATGCGAAGATGGTAGCACTCCGTATTATTTGGGTGCAACGTATATACTCTGCCTATAGCATGTTCTTGTTGACACCTGGCCATCCATAAACATCCACACCTCTTTTCCCCTCGGGAGCCACGGTGGTGTAGTGCTTCAATTACTCGCCTCCCACAAATGCGAACCGGGTTAGATTTCCGGCGGGGTCGCTCCCGGATTTTTGCATGTGGGAATCATGCTGCACAATGCTTCTGGTCGACGGGTTTTCTCGGGGATCTCCCGTTTCCCCCGACCCTTCATTCCGGCGCTGCTCCGTACTCACCTCACTTCACTCTCGTCTGCTCTCAAGACCTCGCTGTAAAAATCCGGCAAAATCTCTTCACTCACGTTTCCTCCTTCCAAATCTACAATAGTCTCAAACATAGTAAGCCGGTACCTCGTAATATAACAGGGTTTTCGCAAATGTATCTAATTTACATAATTTTAAGAAAGGGCGTAAACGTAGTTTTCGGTGAACTGATAGCTTTACCGGCGAGGTTTCCTTGATTAAAATATACCCTTTGGCCATTTTCTAGATGAACTCTATGGTGGAACACGGTGGGGAAGTGCTCATGAATNATGGTGGAACACGGTGGGGAAGCGCTCATGAATCGGAAACTTTATAATTCGCCTTACTGCCTCCAAACTACTTATACCTATACCTTCTACTTTCGTGTATCTTCACTTCATCTGTTTCATTCTCTAGATCAAAAGTAGCCTGATGAGACCCTTTATTTACATATTTGCAAACATATGTTATCGATTTATCTGAGACACAGTATTCGACATTGATGTGAGCATTAAAAGTGCTAAAAGGACAGGGAAATAAGGAACCACCCAATGGTTGTCAAGATCTACTCAATTTGTTTTTATGTATCGTCTGGAATTGTTCTGTACTTTGAGTAGCTGTCGTCACCGGTTTGTGTTTCGCTGAGTAGCGGCCTGGGACACATTTTACTACAACTGTGATCTATCACGCGTGGCAACTTTTAATTGAAGCTTCCGCAAGAGCCATCAACCGTGTTAGAAAAGCTTAGGACCAAGTTCGGGATTCGGTATTTCCGCANACACATTTTACTACAACTGTGATCTATCACGCGTGGCAACTTGTAATTGAAGCTTCCGCAAGAGCCATCAACCGTGTTAGAAAAGCTTAGGACCAAGTTCGGGATTCGGTATTTCCGCACAAATTATTTTATCAGTAATGCCTGGAGAAANCACAAATTATTTTATCAGTGATGCCTGGAGAAATACGATGTAGCAGCATTAGTAGGGTATGAATATGCGGACGACCATGTTTCTGCAATGCCACTGAATACATATAGCAACGTACTTTCCCAAATATTTTTCCCACGGACAATATATCGATTATTTATTAACATTGACCAGGGAAACCCCAGAAATTACATGGTGGCTATCATGTGAATTCTGACTCTGAAGCAATTGTTTTGAGATGTCTTTTCACCGAGGGCTGCGCGTAAAAGTAACAAAAATGTCAGGGCGACCATAGCATCGAGCATATGTGAGGTCGTCTTGGGTTCGCTCATGCACGTATCTCGATCAACCGGTGAATGAGGATGGCAGCACTACCATTTGACACAATTGATCACTTTCAGCATGTTTCCTGCCAGTGGCATCCTTAAGATAAATAAAGATATCTGCGCGCAACATTACCTGATTGTTTTTAATAATATTTAGCCTTTCTGTCCCATATCCACCAATATTAATGCACTAAATATTGTCTGAAGAGAGTACAAAAGTATACCAGGTAGTTTTCCAAACTCACCTAATCGTTATACGATAGTAATAAAAGCTGGATGCAGAAACTGTCTTTTTCATAGGCACACTGATTCTGGGATCACGCTATGGTATGGCAATTGAGTAACAATTTTCTCCATGACAAAACAATGATGGATATTGTAAGGCATCATAAGTTCGACGAATTTCCCTTATTCGATATAAAGAGCTACTGCGGCTATCTAGAATAATATCACGTTGTTCAAATTACTGATCTATCACCACCAAAGCAACATCATCTCGTCGGGGTGTTTTAACGGCCTTTGTGACCATAAGGCGGTTTTTTTTAAACATAGATGACTGAAACTTTAAATGTTTCACATGAGGAATGAATCTTATCAAGGGTATTCATCAGTCTTTTTAGCCTACTTTCCAAAGGAAAGAAAGGCTTATGAGATCACTTTCCTGTTTGTCAGTCAGTGTGTGTATGTGTGTATAAATGTGTGTGTCTACATAGGAGTCTGTGCGTGTGTGCCCCCCTTTCAATTTGTGAACGCTTCAACCGAATTTACCAAACTTGGTACACATATAATACTTAGTAGGGACACATGACTTTTATAGATTTTGACCACGTTGGACACTAACATTCAAAATTACGACCAATAAATTTTTGGGTGATATGTCATATCTCGGGAACAATTAAACCAATTTACANCACTAACATTCAAAATTACGACCAATAAATTTTTGGGTGATATGTCATATCTCGGGAACAATTAAACCAATTTACACCAATTTTTTTTTATGCTGGCTGAGCATCGTGTAAGCCTTACATTTTCAGATGGGTATTGTTGTTGGTTTGCATTTTGGAAAATAGTATCAATTGAAAAAATTAATATTTTACTTTTATATCTGGAAATCTGTTCAACAAATTCTCAACCAATTCTCACCCAATTTGGCATGTAAGTAATGTAATGGCAGGTCATATATGCATAGGTAATTAAACTTAATTATTTTTTTATTTTCAAAATGGCGACTATGCCAAATTTTTTTCAGTTTATTTTGTATAAATGGCATTACATGTAACCGTTTTCGAGCAAATTTTGTATACCGGAAGTATTTATTATATGCATAATATTTACCGAAAAATAACCACTTTTGTTGGTCATTTTAGAAGATAGCTCCTAACAAATAAATAAAGATATTATGTCATAACTAGGTAAGAAATTTATCTTTTCTTACAAAATTTGTAAAACAAGTATTACTTATGCATATGATGTTAAGTGGTATGTTTTAAACATGTGAGACACTTAATTTCGAAATAGCTGCCACATAGTAATTTATCTTAGAATGCTATAACGTCAAAACTACGTAATAAAATCCCTCGTAAGTTTGTATGCTGACAATATACATTAAAACTATCAACTGTATTTACATAGAACATATTTTGTCCGGCTTTTAGTAAGATAACACAGTGCGAATAAAATGAAGTTTTTAAGTCATATATCGGGAAAGAATTGATAAATTCATATCAAATTTGGCAAACAAGTAGTACTGAAGCAGACAATGTCAAGTGGTATGTTTTAAGCATTACATTCACTTATATAAAAATTGGTGACCAATTACCTATTTTAGCTTCGAAACCATGTAATCAATTTCAACTAACTTGGTATACTGGGAGTACATATTATAAATATCGACTGTATTTCCATAGATCATATTTTCCCGCCATTTTGTAAGAAAGCACCATGTGAGTAAATAAAGTTTGTTTTGTAATATCTCGGATAGTAATTAGAATATCACTTCTAAATTTGGCAATCCAATAGTATTGCATCAGGTGATGTAAACTGGCATGTTTAAAGTAGGTCAGGCACTTATTTTCAAAGTGTTGACTATATTAATATGTTGCCTCATTATATTTTATAAATNCAATAGTATTGCATCAGGTGATGTAAACTGGCATGTTTAAAGTAGGTCAGGCACTTATTTTCAAAGTGTTGACTATATTAATATGTTGCCTCATTATATTTTATAAATGAAACAAATTCCAAATTAACTTTGTATGCTGACAGTAACTATTACAAACATCAATGTTATATTTGAAGATCCTTATTAATCTGCCATTGTTTCCCGAGTTACGATATAGAATCATTATTTTTAATGTTTTAATATCGTAACTTGGGAAACAATCAACCCATTGTTANTTCCCGAGTTACGATATAGAATCATTATTTTTAATGTTTTAATATCGTAACTTGGGAAACAATCAACCCATTGTTAAAAAGATTGGTGAAGAGATTTTACTGTGGTATTCCATAATAATAAATGTATTCTATTTTTAGTGGGACACTAATATTAAGTAAGGCGCCTATAAAATAATTTTNCCTATAAAATCATTTCAGTTTTTTGGGTGACATCTACGAAATTATGTTATCAACAGATTCCCATTAGATGTTATACTGGAACATTTAAACTAATTTTATCAAATTGTGCACACCAAAAATGCTACAGAAGCCATGTTAATGTTCATGATTTAAATGGGTTAGACAACGATGTTCAAAATGGCAGCTTCATTAATCATTCAGGTATGTTTGACGTATATATTAAACAACGTAACCATATTCAAATACAATTTTATTGTATACAGTATAAATTAGAAACATCGTATATATAGTCTCTTTTTCTGACAATTTTGTAGAATAGCATCAAATAAGAAATTCGTTTTTAGTGATATCTCAGGGACCAAATAACCGATTTCCATCAAATTCTTCACGCAAGTAACGCTACGATAGGCCATGTAAACTGAAATGTTTTAAGTGTCTCAGTCACTGTGTTTCAAAATAAAGGCCATGTCAATATTTTAGGTTAGTGAGCTCTATCATTCGAAACATTAAACTGATTAAATGCGATGTCGATGTTCCGAATCCAACTTCCGTAATTCAGTGGATTGCACGCTAGATTGTAGTATGACGTTTTCTGGGTTCGAATTCCTGGGTAAGGCATATGTGTATTTGTAATTGTCTCACTATTGCTGTATAAGTATCTGGTTTAATTTCTAAAGTTATTGTATTTTAAAGAGAAGTCAAGTCCTTCCTACCAACTCAGCTTTTAAATTAAGTGCACTCATATTGAGGAAAGTAGTCTCGTCAGTTATCGTCTTGTTTTTAATTGACTTTGTCCATTATTTTCTGTAAGTCTTTCACTAAGCCTGGTTTCAAGTCTGAGAAAATGGAGCATCTAAAATTGTCTTCTCTTTTATCTTCAACGACGAAATATGTCTGTAGATACTGAGCTTTCTGTCCTGGCAGTTTTGATCAACTTCCAACTAAGTGATTCTCCTGCCGCTGAGCTTTTAAGGTCGGCATGAAACTAACTTGTGTTACTTGCTTTGCATTAAATGACATAATATGGATGTAAATGTTGTATTTATGGATATTATGTGATCGGGGTGCAGATCCATTAACAAACTGTAAAGTGCTTCAGGAGGACTATGTATTATCCCAAGTTGCACTTTTACACGACTATAATACATTCCAGGAGATTCATCTTCCCACCACTGACACTTATGACACATATCGCCAATAGTATCAATACGATCACTTTCGTATGCAATTCCAGGATCGTATGGAAATCTGGAATGATGCTTAGTTTTCCATGGTCGTGCTTTTGCGTGTATGTTGGATCGACGATGATAGCCCTATGCGCTTCAGGATGTGCCAACTGATTATCAAGAGCAGCTTGCCTGTGAGCTTCAGGATGTGCCAGCTGATTATCAACAGCAGCTTGCCTATAAGCTTCAGGATGTGCCGGCTGATAAACAACAGCAGATTGCCTGTGAAGTTCAGGATAAACCGGCTGATAATCAACAGCAGCCTGTCTGTGAAGTTCAGGATGTGCCGGCTGATAATCAACAGCAGATTGCCTGTGAGCTTCAGGATGTGCCGGCTGATAATCAAAAGCAGCTTGCCTGAGAAGTTCAGGATGTGCCAGCTGATTATCAATAGCAGCATGCCTGTGAAGTTCAGAATGTACCGGCTGATAATCAACATCAGCGTGCCTGTGAGCTTCAGGATGTGCCAGCTGATTATCAACAGCAGCTTGCCTATAAGCTTCAGGATGTGCCGGCTGATAAACAACAGCAGATTGCCTGTGAAGTTCAGGATAAACCGGCTGATAATCAACAGCAGCCTGTCTGTGAAGTTCAGGATGTGCCGGCTGATAATCAACAGCAGATTGCCTGTGAGCTTCAGGATGTGCCGGCTGATAATCAAAAGCAGCTTGCCTGAGAAGTTCAGGATGTGCCAGCTGATTATCAATAGCAGCATGCCTGTGAAGTTCAGAATGTACCGGCTGATAATCAACATCAGCGTGCCTGTGAGCTTCAGGATGTGCCAGCTGATTATCAACAGCAGCTTGCCTATGAGCTTCAGGATGTGCCGGCTGATAAACAACAGCAGCTTGCCTGTGAAGTTCAGGATGTACCGGCTGATAATCAACAGCAGCTTGCCTGTGAGCTTCAGGATGTGCCAGCTGATTATCAACAGCAGCTTGCCTATGAGCTTCAGGATGTGCCGGCTGATAAACAACAGCAGCTTGCCTGTGAAGTTCAGGATGTACCGGCTGATAATCAACAGCAGCTTGCCTGTGAGCTTCAGGATGTGCCAGCTGATTATCAACAGCAGCTTGCCTATGAGCTTCAGGATGTGCCGGCTGATAAACAACAGCAGCTTGCCTGTGAAGTTCAGGATGTACCGGCTGATAATCAACAGCAGCTTGCCTGTGAGCTTCAGGATGTGCCAGCTGATTATCAACAGCAGCTTGCCTATGAGCTTCAGGATGTGCCGGCTGATAAACAACAGCAGCTTGCCTGTGAAGTTCAGGATGTACCGGCTGATAATCAACAGCAGCTTGCCTGTGAGCTTCAGGATGTGCCAGCTGATTATCAACAGCAGCTTGCCTATGAGCTTCAGGATGTGCCGGCTGATAAACAACAGCAGCTTGCCTGTGAAGTTCAGGATGTGCCGGCTGATAATCAACAGCAGCTTGCCTGTGAGCTTCAGGATGTGCCAGCTGATTATCAACAGCAGCTTGCCTGTGAAGTTCAGGATGTGCCGGCTGATAATCAACAGCAGCTTGCCTGTGAACTTCAGGATGTGCCGGCTGATAATCAACAGCAGCTTGCCTGTGAACTTCAGGATGTGCCGGCTGATAATCAACAGCAGCTTGCCTGTGAACTTCAGGATGTGCCGGCTGATAATCAACAGCAGCTTGCCTGTGAACTTCAGGATGTGCCGGCTGATAATCAACAGCAGCTTGCCTGTGAACTTCAGGATGTGCCGGCTGATAATCAACAGCAGCTTGCCTGTGAACTTCAGGATGTGCCGGCTGATAATCAACAGCAGCTTGCCTGTGAACTTCAGGATGTGCCGGCTGATAATCAACAGCAGCTTGCCTGTGAACTTCAGGATGTGCCGGCTGATAATCAACAGCAGCTTGCCTGTGAACTTCAGGATGTGCCGGCTGATAATCAACAGCAGCTTGCCTGTGAACTTCAGGATGTGCCGGCTGATAATCAACAGCAGCTTGCCTGTGAACTTCAGGATGTGCCGGCTGATAATCAACAGCAGCTTGCCTGTGAACTTCAGGATGTGCCGGCTGATAATCAACAGCAGCTTGCCTGTGAACTTCAGGATGTGCCGGCTGATAATCAACAGCAGCTTGCCTGTGAACTTCAGGATGTGCCGACTGATAATCAACAGCAGCTTGCCTGTGAACTTCAGGATGTGCCGGCTGATAATCAACAGCAGCTTGCCTGTGAACTTCAGGATGTGCCGGCTGATAATCAACAGCAGCTTGCCTGTGAACTTCAGGATGTGCCGGCTGATAATCAACAGCAGCTTGCCTGTGAACTTCAGGATGTGCCAGCTGATAATCAACAGCAGCTTGCCTGTGAACTTCAGGATGTGCCAGCTGATTATCAACAGCAGCTTGCCTATGAGCTTCAGGATGTGCCGGCTGATAAACAACAGCAGCTTGCCTGTGAAGTTCAGGATGTACCGGCTGATAATCAACAGCAGCTTTCCTGTGAGCTTCAGGAAGTGCCAGCTGATTATCAATGGCAGCCTGTCTGTGAGCTTCAGGATGTGCCGGCTGATAATCAACAGCAGCTTGCCTGTGAAGTTCAGAATGTGCCGGCTGATAATCAACAGCAGCTTGCCTACGAGCTTCAGGATATGCCGGCTGATAAACAAAAGAGGCTTGCCTGTGAAGTTCAGGATGTGCCAGCTGATAATCAACAGCAGCTTGCCTGTGAGCTTCAGAATGTGCCAGCTGATTATCAACAGCAGCTTGCATATGAGCTTCAGGATGTGCCGGCTGAAAAACAACAGCAGCTTGCCTGTGAAGTTCAGGATGTGCCGGCAGATAATCAACAGCAGCCTGTCTGTGAGATTCAGGATGTCCCGGCTGATAAACAACAGCAGCTTGCCTGTGAAGTTCAGGATGAACCGGCTGATAATCTACAGNAACAGCAGCTTGCCTGTGAAGTTCAGGATGTGCCAGCTGATTATCAACAGCAGCTTGCCTGTGAAGTTCAGGATGTGCTGGCTGATAATCAACAGCAGCCTCTCTGTGAAGTTCAGGATGTGCTGGCTGATAATCAACAGCAGCTTGCCTGTGAAGTTCAGGATGTGCCAGATGGTT
>NQII01003639.1:251457-262949 GCA_002778355.1 Clitarchus hookeri | reverse complement strand
CCCAAATAAGTCAAATACACCAAAAGTGTGGCACATATATCTACAAACAACATGCTAGTACATAATTTAAAAAAAATTTCCAAAATATATAATGGTAGGAACACTTATTGCCACTAGGCTATTTCTTCCTAAATTCAACTGTGTTGTTTGTACATATCAGCCCAGTATTTGTCTCTGGTGTGTTTGACAGGACACTCGCGATGGATAGGCAAGACTTTGAACTATTCTACTTAATTCACTGCCATCTTAAATGCGAGCAAGCATACCAGTGGGTACGGTTACAGCCAGAGCTAGTGACTTTCCGAGGAAAAAAACACGAGCACGCGGTAGATTCCAATACTACAAGCACCTAACAGTAGTTCGCGTATTCCCATTGGTCGCCGGCGGAAGCAACAAAGCAACGGCAAGCGAAATGCCCAGCTCTTCACAGACACGCGTACATATTTCGCATGTACCTTCTCGCAAGCGATTATCCCGCTACGTTATCTCGCCGAACGTCGAAAAAATGTTAAAAAGGGCGATGATTTTCGGAATTGCTCTATTTTACCGTGGACACCTTGTAGATCACTCGCAAGCAAACAGGGTTTTACGGAAGCCGCCAAGAGATATTTTTTGCGATGTCATCTCCGCAAACATTTACCTTCCCCCTCTCTCCCCTCGGCATGCGTTCTCGAACGGGAGGAGGGGGGAGGGAGCACACGGCGGCTATAAAAAAAACCGCTGTTATTGATAGCGTGTATCCAGGAGTGTATATTACAAGGTGACGGTGGCCAGCCCGCCCGCCGGTTTTGACGGATGCGCGTGTTGAAACACGCGACACGGCCGGCCACAGCCGTTACCGCCCGGCTCCAGCGACCCTTGCACGCCCCCACGCCCACGCGCGCTCAAGGTCGTGCGTGGCGCGCGGGGCGATTACTGCGCGAACTCCGGTCTCGCATACACCTAGAATTATACACACGCACGCACCTGGCCGAGTTGAAAATGTTATTCCAGAGTTTTAGCCGCGTCGCGCGACCTGCAACACCGAATTTACTTGAAAACACCAATTTCGTTAAACAGAAACTCAGCGATTATTTTTTGCATTATGTTAAATATGTGATCGTACTTCAACGAGGCATAAGAAAATATTTCATCGTAATCCTTTTCCTTGAACTTTGGGCGATGGAACCACAACTATGGCCGTACGGCAAATTTTCGGATAAAGATAATATGTGGTATAAAACTTTTACGGTTAGTTAAGCACTTTCGAAAGCCTCGCTTAGGATCTACTTCTACTTTTAATTTTTTATAATTCTGCCGTATGTAAAATGAACACTGTCGCGGGCCTAATCAGCATGTTCATGCGTCATCGAAATATTTTACGAACGTAAATGTGTTGCAGATATGCAGAGTAATGCTGTAATGTGTATAACACAATAAATACTAACTTAATTTGCCAAGAATTTAAACACTCCACTCGCAATAAACGGCAAGAGTTATTTTCACTAATTCGCAGCCAACTTAACTGGGAGCAACATTCCAGTGTGTATCGTAGTGTAAAAGTAGTTAGGGACAATAATTTTTTTTTCAAGGTTTGTTTCAAAAAGTTCGTTATACCAAAAATCATAACAAAATTTCCCTAAATTAAAATGGGGTTAATTTTAGGGGTTTCCGTTGTGCCACTGAAGAGCTAGAATGGCTTCTTAACCCTTTCACACACACTTTAATTTACGGTTTCAAGTGTTGTAAACAAAAAAAATTATGACGCGTGCTGTAGTTAAGTCGACACAACACTCGTTACGTTGTCACAGCCAATGCGCTGTAGGCTATATGTTCGGCTACAGTTATATTAACCAATCATGACCTAGACTTGTAAGACGGTTTGCGAATAATTTACCCACAGGTGAGATCATTGGTCGTTGTGCTTCGCAGTGTACAATGCAGACTAAAAATTACGTACACGTATGTAATGTACACAGTTGTGTACACTAAGTCTGAATGTGTTAAATTCCTTTTAAATAACAGCAGACGCGCCAGTTACACAGAGTAGACCAATACACGGAAGAGAAATGGCGTACCCCTACTCCGATTGGTTGCGCGAGTCTCCGTGAACGAGCCTTGCGTCTGATTGGCTACTGCGAGCTGCGAAGCTTTCTCTGTTCAGCTGGGCATGCCCGCTGGCGAATAGGTTGGTTACCGTGCGCTGATTGGCGGACTGACGTCCCGGCATTTCGCTGGCCAGTGGCGAGTCTTGCGGTGTAACCGGCTATTTCAACTCTGCATATTTGCGTGCTCTGTGTCCCGTACGAGAGCTCTTACCGCGGCTGATTGGACCAGGAAGTGCTCGTGGCAGGGGGATCGCATGAAGACCCCGGGACCGAAAAAAAAAGGCCATAAACGCTCCGATGAAGTGGACAAGAGAAGCGTCAATAAACAAGCCCGCTCCGGGAGATGGCGTGGGCGGGGCCGTCTCGCTCGCTAGTGGTCGTTCACGCGAGCACAACTGCCCTCGGCTGGGCCATCAAACGCTGCCCTCGGTAACGGAAAACAAAAGGTCAGTTCCCGCCCTTCCCCACGGCCCTCCCTACGTCAGCGCGCGGACGCGACCCGTCGATGATCGTGCAATTGGCAGCGTGGAATACAGCGCGCGTTGAAAAATAGCATCTGATATATATCGCATCCGTGAATTTGATAGATCTTTAACCCGTTCGGTCACCGTGTTTACGATCGACAACACGCTTAAGTTTGGTAATATTTATGTTCGGCACTGCACTCAGCAAGGCTTAATTGTGAATAAAGTCTGTTCACGGCAAAGTGAGCACTTTTGAAATCAACCTTTGAAAAATGTCACTACCCCTACCTGCATAACTCGAGCGCACTGGGCCGTGTTTGTGCTAAGGGTATGCCGCCATGCTTAATTTCACGTGAAAGAAGGACTCGCGCAGTGCGCGTTAGGTATGCACGATTAAAAATCACTAGGTTTTCCAATTAGATCCTGTTCGGCCAGCATGGCGGATTTCAAANCGCGTTAGGTATGCACGATTAAAAATCACTAGGTTTTCCAATTAGATCCTGTTCGGCCAGCATGGCGGATTTCAAAAACGCAAGTTCCCGGTGTTACCCTGCGATACAAAAGAGCCGATTAAGCTTTTTGTTTGTGGGAGATTATCGTATAGTAGAAAGAAGTGCTTCTGGTATAACCTTTTGATAGGTATCGGCCACCGGGAGGGGAGGTTTGGTGAGGCCAGCGCCGGTTCCACCGGGAACTTGTACCCCTACCTGCATATTTTTTAACAGCACGACTGACATGTACCCAGTAAAGTTGGTTACGACGCGACGGAGGAAAAGTAGTTCCTTCTCTTAACGTGGAATTAAAAGTGTTACGTTAACATCTGTGTATATTTAAATGGTTTTATTTATTTAATTTCGATATTTTCAATGCACACGTGCGTAAGAATTACGAAATTTGTGAAATATTTACTTTTCGAATAATTTTACGATTTCGCCTGACCAACGCGTGGATAAAGCGATCAGGCCCACGACAATGTTAATTCTACATACGGCGGAAGAATAGACTACACGTCTGCAAGTAGATCATAGGCAGGACTTTCAAGACTTCCAAAACTGCTCAGTTTACCGTGAACTGACTTTAATCTGATTTGTGGGATGAATGGTTAACGCGAATATCATCGATCACGCAGCACGTTGTTCAATGGCTGCTAGAAAATTGCTGACCACAGATGCAGAGCATATAGTTAGGGCCAGTGACTTTTCGCGTAAAAATCGGAGCACACAGTAGACTTCAATACTATATAAACACCCCAGCTGTTGTTATTCCTCAATTGGCTGCTGGTGCCGTGTCCATCTTTGACCAAGCAACTCAGGACTAAGTAACTCCGNAGCTGTTGTTATTCCTCAATTGGCTGCTGGTGCCGTGTCCATCTTTGACCAAGCAACTCAGGACTAAGTAACTCCGACATTGAACCTTCGTGATTCGTGCGCAAACGGTTAACACGGGTCAGAACATTTATTAGCCGATCAAAGAAGCTGGACGACCCTACAGTGCTTTGGACTGTATCTTGTGTCGAAATCTTTTCGCGAAATATCACTGCNGAAGCTGGACGACCCTACAGTGCTTTGGACTGTATCTTGTGTCGAAATCTTTTCGCGAAATATCACTGCCCCTACTTATAGTCTATTCGCGGTTTCTTCACACATTTTGAATCAAACTTTTGAAAAATCACCCCATGCATGACGTGTTTGGCGGTTACCTAAATATGTATTTTATCACGTGCGTTTTACACTTCTGTTAAAATAAAAGTAATTTTCTTGGTTAAATTTCATTTATATTTTATTAATAAATTATAATATTTAATTCATATTTAAAATGAATAAGACTGTGGGAACGTATATGTGTTGGTAATGCCTTGTAATAAATAGTTCTCATGCAAAATATTATTACACTTGAGTGCGCACNTGTGTTGGTAATGCCTTGTAATAAATAGTTCTCATGCAAAATATTATTACACTTGAGTGCGCACGAATGAGGTGCGTTGTCCCTTTGGCGTGATTCTCTAGATTTAGTTAAGCTTTGTTTGCAAGACGCGGAAGAATATCGTGGACATAGAACTTCAGCAGGGCTTCAGAAAAGTTGGAAGTAACCGTGAATGGACTACATAAGTATGCTCCGTGTGCAACATGTCGTCCTCGAGCGTGGACGCTGGAGAAGTACGGGCTATTGAAAAGTGGAAATTAAATTACAAATGTTTCGTTCTGGACAACAAAATGAAATGAACTAATGGGAGAGAAGAGGGAAAATATTATTTCCAAATATAATTCGCGAGAGAACAAAAAAGATCGCACTTCGCGTGTGTGTGTGTGTGTGTGTGGAGTGGAGAGATTTGGGCAGCTCTTAACATCGTGGTCTTGAGAGCCGAAAAGGGTGAAGCGATGTGAGTGTGGATTAGCGCCGGAATGCAAGGGCTGGGGAAACAGGAGATTCCCGAGAAAATCCACCGACCAGCGGCACGATTCCCACGTGCGAAAGTCCGGGAGTGACCTCGCCAGGACGAGAACTCGTCGAGTCCACGTCGCTTGCAATATAGCCCACACTTTCAACCATACGACTCTTTTTTTTTTTTGTAATTAGTTTATTTACAATGTTTTTGACTTACTTACGAGGTTTAAAGTTATTTTAAAGTTGAATAAAGTGAGGCACTGACTAAGCAAGGAAGACATAATTTCACGTCTTGGAAAGGACTGAGGTTAACGAATTAGAGAATTGAAGGGCTTCAAAATGCTGTTAAATCCCTGCGGGTGGGCTGCGAATTTGCACAGTTACAGTTTTATAATAGCAAAATATGTTTTAAGAACATGCGTCGGAATAACAGTCATTAGTATTAAAAACTACAAAATATTAGTACAGTTATTCTGTCAGGTTCTATGTTAACATAAAACACTGATATTAACAGTTAGGTCTAGTGTGCAGTTACGTCACGTGTTTTTTTAATGGTCTTCACTGTTTTATTTGAGTACTTGTAGTTTCTTTGAGTGTTTTAATTTATTTAAAATTGCATTACGCTTCTTCTTGCACGCAACTACGCTTTACATCACCCCTAGTTTTTTTGTAAAAACAGCTGTATACGGTTTGAGGTTGANTTCTTCTTGCACGCAACTACGCTTTACATCACCCCTAGTTTTTTTGTAAAAACAGCTGTATACGGTTTGAGGTTGAATGTACACTATTTTGTTTCAGCTCGTGCGTCAGAATAGAACAAACATTTCTTGAGGTCAATTTTCAAACACGGTTCTTGTAATTTTACAAGATAAATTTCTGTACCGTTACAAACGTTTGTAAGTAAGTAAATACATTGCAGATACGTTTAAGCTTAATATCATACACATTAAAGGGGAAAAAATGAATATGTTCAGTGTCCACAAATTCAAGCATATAACTTTAAGTACGACGTCAATGAATGTAACATATTTTTCCTATATCAGTGCCAACTTTACTTCTAACATGTCAGTCAACGTTTCGTTTAGTACATGCATGAACGAGCAGGAAACTTCCCAAACGCTGATACCAAAAGTGTTCAATTAATCGCGACGCAGATTTAATAAATTTAATGTAATTTGCAAATACTACGATCTACAAGAACACTTCTGCACATATCTCATTATTGTACACACCTAATGAGTAAACATACATGGTAAAGATTTTTTCCATCTATCCGTGGTAGTTTTCTTACGTTTGTTAACGAAAATTCAAATGCCTAGTGAAGTTCTCAACATTGTATAGTAACAGTTCCATATTTGAATCTTCGTGTGTGGTAAATTTACTGTGCATAGGTTAGCAACTTCCACTAGCGAAGGCCGGAGGGAGTCGAAATCACGACCATCCGAATTCGAGGCATATCAATAAAAAATAACACTTTACAATTATTTTTTTACTTGAAGATACTCTTTGCGTCACAGGCATGTATAAACTGGCTTACTTTTAGATAGGACACTATTGAAATCACTGCTTATTTTCTACGTTCGTTCAGCAGTGTATCCTTCCGCCTCATACAAAAATTAACATTCCTTCGGAGCTACTTACTGGTATTTATGAGCCGATCAATTGACACTGCGAAACCTGTTAACATTTGTATAAGTAAGTATGTTACCACGTCTCACTAAGGTTTCTATAAACGAAACGAAAACCCAATTTAAGTTTTAAATAAAGAGCGTTGCACTTCATTAATTTTTTTATATTAGTACATTTTTTGAGTGTCGCCGAACTGCGACGAGGCCTTAGTAGGGGAACACAATGCATTTAGGAACGTGTGTATATACATAAATATATATCTGAATGTATAAAACAGAAACCAACTGGGTGGATTTCATGCTGCCCTTTTTTATTATTCAAGAGGCCCACAGCCAATTAAAGAAGTTGATAAAATATTGGGAAAAACAGCTCAACAACTCTGGGTAGAATGGGCTTCCCAATGCCGGGAACAAATTGCGAACGTGTTTTTTTTTGTAACGTCAGTCTGACGTAGCCTGAGCACCAATTTAGAAATTTAGGTGTACGAGAGTGAAACTGTTGGTAACACTGTCATTAGCCATATTACGTTCAGAAGTCGACTGTTTCCAAAGCTGAACGATTGATTTATCAAATTTTAACTGTAATATCCGCCTCTATTTATTGTATTTTTTTTTTTAAATTGTGTTTAGAGTATAATAACATGTAGTTGGAAAGGTTCTCGAAGCGGACCAGTGGCTTGAGTAAGACGTTGGTTGAGTCATGTTGTGAAACAATGTTTGTGTATTCTCCGGTGAAGCGTCCAAGTTACATGCGTGTTTACGCAGTGCTGCAATCACAAGGGATAACGGCAGCTGACGGTCAAGAACTTTACCCATATAAACTTCTGTTAAGTGAGTGAGAGAGAGAGAGAGAGAGCTCGTGAACAGTATCTAGTAGAGACTTCTGTCCGCGCCCAGCAGTGATAGTATGTATAAATATGACTGCTGCTGTTCCAGACGTGGTTGAAGGATGGATGATGATGATGATATGAGGAGAGATGTGACTATTGTACTCAATGTCTGTTACTTAGTGTAACCTGTAACTTCAGACTAACTTCTCGTCGTGTCTGTCAAGACCTAGCGACTAACTCCACACTCCACCGACTTGAAGGTGGGCTTACCTGCTGACCGCTCGGGCAAGCCTGTTTGCTGACTGTCAGTTGCGCTCATAAGTGCCGAATCGCAGTGGCGCAGCAACAGAATTTTGAGTGCCGCGTGTCAAGGAATACAATTTTAAAGGAAACGTGGTGTGTGTATATATAATTAATATGCTTATTATTAAAATGTATTGTAGTCAAAATTTACTGTATAACCCTGAAGCCGAGAACCTTATTATAAACGTGTGCAAATTAACAAGCAATTTTCGGCTCAATGTACAACGCAGCATTTAAAAATAAATAAATAAAATAAAACCAGGCTATGATATAAAAGTTTCTGAACAAAACAAATGATCAATTATTTGGTATCAGGTTAGAAAAAATGTACTTGCTAAACATGAAGTTCAAAAACTTCTGATTTAACTGCGCTTCCGTTTTGAAAATAACCGGATACTGCTGGGATTGCGGGGGGAGGAGGGGAGGAAAGAGTAGGGTTTGAGGAAAAACTAAACGTAACTATCAACTTACTGTACAAATTAGAAGAACCACACACACATCCCAGGCTTCCTCGGGTTCGAACCTAGAACCTTTGCAGTCGAATGATGAAGCCTTAGAAAATCTCGGCCCATAAGCCAAGTAGATCACTAAATCTAAAAATTAAAAACGCTAAAATTTAAATGGCAAACCAACTGTATCAAAACAGTATCGCATCGCAGCGAAGTACATGCACAAAAGTGTATTCAAGATAGAATATTTTGGAAGGTTACTACTCATAACTTTTAGTAAGTTACTCGACACGGCTTCGGAAGTCAACTTTTATCACAAATGTCGTATTCATGTTATCANCTCATAACTTTTAGTAAGTTACTCGACACGGCTTCGGAAGTCAACTTTTATCACAAATGTCGTATTCATGTTATCACTGGAGAGTCCCTTAAAGCCTCTGCAACCACTGCCTTTGACAATTAGTAAAACATTTAATCTTCAGCTTCTGCAAAGACATTATACATGAAACAATAAGAAGCCATGTATTATAAAAGGAACACAGAACATTCAACAAAATGCCTATAAATAACCAATATGTGATATATCTTACTTGTACTGTAATACTGTGAGGGCATATGCTAATATTAGAAGATGGCCATGCTTCCAGTTTTGCCCGATGACTAAGCGACCAGAGTTCAGAACTANAGGGCATATGCTAATATTAGAAGATGGCCATGCTTCCAGTTTTGCCCGATGACTAAGCGACCAGAGTTCAGAACTACGGCACAAGTCGCATGACAGCGGCCGCCAAGAGACGACCATTGGTACAAATAGGAGGCGCATTGCTTCGGTCGTGTATCACTACAGATAGGTGATTGCATAATCTGTTGTGAAACACACATGACCAGTGAGGGAAAGTAAGCTCCGCCGAGCTGTAATTGACACAAGAGGAACTGGCTGTGCGAGGCGCGCACACACACTCTACGCACACACGTACGACGCAATTTCCAACCAAAAAACTGTAAATTTGAAACGGTTTACAGAAAAACGCCCCAAAAAACACCATGTACTCACAAGCGCTGTAGGTGTGGAAAAATACATTGCTGGAGCCCACAGTTTCTACAGAGACTTGCTTATTGTGTAACTATACATTGAAATACACACCATTACACAAACGCACAACTGCGCCCATGCATATATTTTTAGTTAATTTATCGCCTAATTACGGTCTTATTTTAGAATATAAACAGTCCGCTAGCAGAGATTCAAGCCGATACTAGCGGAAAGGCTTATTACATTTTTCTTAAATTTTTCAGGAAACCACTGGGGATCCACTTACAACATTCCCTCTATCAGTGTGATGTATACCCCATCACTTCGGTTAAGACAGCGCCATATAAAACAAAAAAAAAAAAAGTTCCCGCTCTCCTCGATTATAGATTGTATCTCACTTACTAGTAGTATGATTATGTTTCTTCTGGGTCAATGCAGTTTAAATGGGAGTTAGTTAGACTCGGTGCTGTGGCTGTGGTTTTGGATGTGTTTAGGGCTCGCTTACTGAGGATCGCTTCTTCGGCTCGACTCAGGGGGTGTTCGGAAGCCGGCGACTCAGGATTGACGAACATACCCGAAGGTGCTCGGCAGTTATGCACATGTGTTTGTCTCTGGTAGTAATTCTGGTTTTATAGGCATAGGATATGTCAAATCATAAATCTGAATTTATTATCTGCTTAAAAAAATAATTTTCATTATAAATTATGTATTTATTTTTTATATTGTACCAAAATTATACATAGGGTAATGCGGAAACATGCAAAAGTCTCTCATTAAATTAATACATTTAATGCCCCCTCTCTTGAACAATGCCAGAATCTGCCAATTATTCATGCCTGTCTGTTTTTGTAGGTATAAGTATGTTACTCAGATTTTTTAAATATATGTATATATGATTTAACCAAGCCCATCATACTAATAGCGATCACATGAACGCGTATGTTATAATAATGGTATGGATCAGCATCTACCAACACTTTTATAGGCCTAATTGGCGCTAATTTAAATGCCAACACTGCCAGGCCTTGGAGACTTGGAAAGAAGGAGGGTGATAAACAGTCTTAACTTTCGTGCTCTTCTTGACCAACAATCCGTCAATCGTCCAATCATCCCATCGATATATGGATCAATCCACTAATCTTCCAATCTTTCCGTCAATATTTCACAATATTCGCAAACCTGCAACCAATCCTCACCAATCCTCTTCCTCAGTAATCTTATAATAAATCTTTCCGTGTTCCCATCAATCTTTCGCAATCTTTCGATCAATCTCGCAATCTTTCCATTCATCCGCTAATGAGTTTTCTTCTTTATTGTGCGGTGACAAGTTTGCAGACTAAAACTAGAACAGAATTACATACTTTTTTAGGTATTAAATTTTAATTAGATTCCGGCCGGTATATTTTCCTTCTATGCCATCGTTATTGTATCGACGCGCGTGTGGTTGTAAGCAAGCAAGCCGGCGGTGCTTCCTTGGCGGAGCGCGTGACGCACAGGACATGCCGTCGACTCGGAACAGGAAAGCTTTCTCATGTCGCGCCGCGTAGCGTGTCGCGAAACGCGAGAGCAGCCGGCGGAACAGCTTCCCATTGGACGCCTGTCCGAGCTGCGTTTCACGCGGCTTCACCGCGGTGTCCGCTGTCGCAGAGTAGACAAGCGCACAGAGGCGGAATGGCGTGGGAGGTTCCTTTGATGTAGGCTTACCCCTCTCTCTAATTGTCCGAGCGAGGCTCTGGGAACTGGCCTTGTGTCTGATTGGTTATTGCGTGCTGGCAAGTAGGTTATCAGTAGGGGCAGTGATATTTCGCGAAAAAAAAAATTCGAGCCCAGATACAGTCCAAAGCACTGTCGGGTCTTCCAGATTCTTTGATTAGCTAAAAAAAGTTCTGGCCCGTGTTAACTGTTTGTGCACGAGTCTCGAAGGTTCAGTGTCGGAGTTTCTTAGTCCTGAGTGGCTTGGTCAAAGACGGACACGGCACCAGCAGCCAATGGAGGTATAACAACAGCTGAGGTGTGTATATGGTAGTGAAGTCTACCGTGTGCTCCGATTTTTACGCGGAAAGTCATTGGCCCTAGTTATCAGTCACTAGAGACCCGGATATTTCTTGGATTCATGTGACAACAAGCTAGACTCTGTTCCGTAATCCTTTGTGCACTTGAGCCTCAGTTAGCTGTCCATTGGCTTATTATCTATTTTAACCAATGTTTAGCACAGTATTTGGTCCTTATCTTCCCTACGTGTTCGTCATTGGTCGTAAGTTGTTCGGGGAGTGTCTAACAAACTGTGGTCCAATCGAAGCGAAGCTCCATGGT
>NQII01003639.1:220224-246837 GCA_002778355.1 Clitarchus hookeri | reverse complement strand
AATTTTCAAAATAATTTGTGTGTAAGTAGTCCTACATTATAATATCCCTGATTTTGATAGTTCTTCCTGCTATAGATTTTAAAAATAAATTGAAAACCCTTTTTGGTGTAATCTTTAAGCATCTTGCGTAGTCGCTATAAAAAAAACACTTTTCGGGATTTTTTTTCAAAAAAGATTTTATGAAAACCTTTTACGATACCAATTTATAGCTCCGAAATATCTATAAAACTTAAACAATTATTTAAAATCTGACCACTGTAAAGTAGTACACATATGTCACTTTACACTCGATTTCCGAGTTCTTCTATAGACGCGATAATAAGAATTTCTGAACATGTTTTAGGACAATGCGATTTTATGCTCTTTCTTCAAAAGATTAATAAATATGCACATAAATTTTAATATTGAGCAAAAATTTTTAGGAAAAAAGCAGCTGTGACAAAATATGTGCACTAATGAACATTTACGAATGAGCAGCAAATTCTGACAAGCACATCTACTCGATCCAAAACCTGCCTGGAATGTATTTTTTCCAGATACGTGTTTCCTGAAAAATTACATTTAGTTTATGAAATGTAATTTCCGATGTAAAAACAATTTAAAAGTATCTTGAAGATTTTAATTTAATACACCGTATCATCACACAAATAAAACGGTAAAAGATTTTCACGTTTTTTATTGCTTAAAATGTTCAAAGATGGCGTCCGGTGTTAACAACCGCTAAAAATCAGCATTCGGCTGATTGGTATTTTTATTATTGCTGGGGTTATTTGCGTGATTACCGTAGCATGCAGGTTTGATATCTTTCGATGTTCTAATCTCTGCGGCTTTATAAAAGAAGCTAATTTCGCCTGCCCGTATTTCGCGCTCCACTTCTGAGCCCAAGATTCCCCGTCTTCTCCAATTAACCTCACGGCTGTGCCCTATAGAAGACTGTTGCTTGGAAATCCCATCTAATACCACTCCTTACATGGAAACCAGGCAGACCACAGCAAAATGACGCCGCTTTAATAGACTCTCTCTAGCTACACCGTAGTATTTTGTTTTTAATACGTCCCCCCCCCCCCAGCAAAGAATACGCGATTACAGAGAAGATAAATACACAGAGCCGAAACGGCGTGGTGGTTCTTTCGAATTGGGCGTGCCAATTCTTCGATTGGTTGCGCGAGGTTCTGGGAACCGGCCTTGCATGTGATTGGCTACTCCGTTACTCCTTATACATCAGAAGCGGTTTATACTCGTGTTAAAATAAAAGTACCGTATTTTTGGTTAAATTGAACGTTTAATTATATTTTATCTTTAAATCATACTATTGTATTTATAATTAAAACTAATAAAAACAGAGAAAAATAGGTGTGTTCGTAATGACTAGTAAGAAATAGTTTTTATGCAAAACTACCTTTTGCCCGCGACTTTGTACGCGTGGAATTCGTGTTTTCGTTACAATATTTTTTAAGTAGNTGCAAAACTACCTTTTGCCCGCGACTTTGTACGCGTGGAATTCGTGTTTTCGTTACAATATTTTTTAAGTAGTAAGTACGTGTGTATATAAAAAAAGGACATATATTTTAAAATATAAAGTGGAATGAACTGCAAGTATAAAAATAGAACAATTGTGGCTGTTAAGTCTGGGGTTGTTATTAGTTGAGACCCGGAAATTTCGCGGATTCATTCGGCAACAAACTAGACTCCAAAATCCTTTATGCATTCGATTATTATCAGTTGGTAGTTCATTGGCTGTTACTCAAGTTAACTCCAGATCAGGTAGCACGGGATTCTGGTCTTGTCCTCAGACTAATCCGCGAAATTTCCGGGTCTCTAATTATTAGTAATCGGCCGTGTCAACATGTAAGTTAGGTTTTTTGTACAATACTTCTTGCAAACAATGTTATTTGCAATTTTATTACATAGAACCGTTTTACTGTTGGTCTATTTCTAAGAAACTGTTAACTATGTGTTAAATTATNATTTGCAATTTTATTACATAGAACCGTTTTACTGTTGGTCTATTTCTAAGAAACTGTTAACTATGTGTTAAATTATTTATTTTTATAGTACTTTCACAAAGTTTAGAGTTAATACAATCAAATTTTTTTTCAGTACAAACTTTAAACCCCTATTTTACCCCTTTAGTAGGAGTTGAATTTTGAAAAATCCATCCTTAGTGGCAGCCTACATTACATAANTAAACCCCTATTTTACCCCTTTAGTAGGAGTTGAATTTTGAAAAATCCATCCTTAGTGGCAGCCTACATTACATAACGAATATTTCCTCCAAATGTCCCGTTTCTAGGACCAATGGTTGAGGCTGGGCATTGATATGTCAGTCAGTTTTTCCTTCGATATTATTACACTGAGAGCGTACGAATGCAGTGCGTTGTCCCTCTGGTGTAATTTTCTATGCTTCGTGAAGCTTTTTTTAAGGTAGGCGGAGGAATATCCTGGAAGTAGAACATTAGCAGGGCTTCAGAAAACTTGGAAGTAACCGTGAATAGACTATAGCCGAAGTGGAAGGCCGATGTGCTAATATTTTATAACTTAGATTTTTACCGAAGTTTTATTTTACACAACTGGACTTGATACAAATGAACCAAGACTCTTTCCAAGACCGGGAAATGAAGTCAAGCAGACGAGCGCAAATTCACCCTCATGCATTTCCCAGCACTCTAATCCAGAACCAACTACGCTACAGAAGCCGGTTGCTAATCGTATAGCTACTAAAGCCTGATAGGAAATAATGAACACAAAATTAAATGCCGAAATTTCTTTTGATTTTCTTCTAAGATAATAAAAAATCAGTATGGCAAGTTTATATGACTTAGTAAAGAACGACTTTTTTTTTCTTATTTGTATGTAATATCGCAGGCAGAAATATTGGACTGCACTCATTCCTAAACGTTGTTGCGAAACATCGGACAAAAGCTGGAAGATGGGGTGCCAGCTGTTCGCTGTCACCGTCACTTTCCAATTACGTATTTATACTCCGTGGACAGTCGCCAAACGGCACTGAACTTCGCTTCCGGGAAACGAGCGATTCCTTCCAGATATAACGGATCTCATCCCAGCGGCCGCGGCTGTGTTTGCGTTTATGCAAATATCGTCGCCGCCAGTTGGAACGTCAACACGAAAAGTACTTGTTTACGAGTTTAGTTCACAGCGACAGCTTGCGATAACTTCCACTTGTTAAGTGTTTCTAGGCGACACCACAAGGCAGATGTCCAACGGCGATAAAACTTATTTGTAACATTTGTGACTGCTCGACTGAAGTTGCTAAGGCGTCTCGTCCTGGGTTCTAAACCCGTATGAGCCATAGTCGCAAGCATTGTTTTATACGAGGGCTGTATCAAAAGTTCTTGGTTTGGCAACACTGCACCGATTATATAGAAACTACTTTCCGATTCGTCGCCTATGAAGATAGCCTGTAGCGCGCTTTGTTTATGTGAGTAAAAACATTATTAAATAGTTGTATTTTGTTTGGTTACTATCAACGTTGATCTGTAGTGTGTATTCCAATAGCATATTTTTTTACGTGGCCAGGTTGGTCACACGTNTTGGTTACTATCAACGTTGATCTGTAGTGTGTATTCCAATAGCATATTTTTTTACGTGGCCAGGTTGGTCACACGTTTTTATCACCCCCGCACCAATGCCCTTTCTGGGCAATGCTGTAGTATAAGAGTTTCCTTTGGCTGTTCTTGATTTTCCTCTTACTTTTCGGTTTGGTTTTTGGCCTTCTCTCTGACCACGCAACTTTTAGCTTTTATTTTGCCTTGTTAATTTTTTTTACTATTTATTTATTTCTGATTACTTTGCAAACCCATTACCCCGGTGTTCGACTAACTATTTCTATTACCAGGTCAGCCGGAAGGTGAGGGTGGTCGCGGATGATCATGCCTACCATACACTATGACTTCCGTAGCAGCCTGGAGGTAATTTTATATAAAAAGTAAAATCCAAATGAGAAAATAGTGCGCAGAAGTCTAAAACGCGTCGGGTGAGTAGGAAGAGTCCATTGCCGCTGCACGAAGGGGAGGGGTTGTTCAGTTCAGTAGTGACAGCGGCCGAGAGCGGTTGAACGAGACGGGCAGCGACATGTAATAATATTTTTGGCCCTATATACACAAGAATTATGTCAGCTGGAACAAACATTTCTCTTAGTGCAAATAACGGTCACGTATACATCCACATACAATTTTGTACAATTCACGCAAGCGTGATCGTTTACACACGATGAGTGACGATAAACAGGTGGTTTGCCCGTTTATCGCCATCATGAGAGACTTCACAACAGTTAATTTCCTTAAGATGAATTCGTTAAGAGACCACGAGACACGTTTTATCTAAGCTATCAAGTTCTTGTTAAGTGACCAAAAACAAACATTTCTAGATTATTCCAGCAGCATGCAGTATGTAATAAGCCTATTACTACTACCATACACACTTTCGTATGAAGATATATTTAGTCCTACACATTTTTATGCGTTTCAATAGAATGTAAAGGTGTACTCATTCACGGTGCGAAATATCTGGACAGAAATTCTTCGCCCTGGCAACATTTGCTCACGAAGTTGGCAAAAACTCTCTCGTGGTTTTTCCTGTAATGACTTCCAGAAACTTGTAGACTTCAATTAACCTGTTAATAGACCATTCACGGTTACCTCTGACTGTTCTGAAACTCTGCTAAAGTTCAACTTCCAAGCCATCCCTCCACCTCACACAAACGCAGCTCAACAAAGTCTACAAAATCACACGAAAAGGACAACGCACCGCACTTTTGTCCACTCGGTTTGATATTATTTCTCGTGATAACTATTTCTTACTAGGTATTACCAGCACATATACGTCCTCTCTGTTTTAATTAGATTAATTATAAATGAAATAACATAATTTATATCTACAATATAAGTAAAACCAAAAATAAAGGACTTTTATGTTTTAACACCAGTGTAAAACGCTTGTGATACATGACATATTTATGAAACAACCAAATACGTCATACGTGGGGAGGTTTTTCAAACGTCTGATCGAAAAAAAATGTGAAGAAACCACGAATAGACTACAGCATCAATCGTACGCATGCATCACGCATTCATGGCAACAGAAGTTTTACCGCGATACAAAAGCATGCGTACTAATGCAAGTTGGTCAGTTTCATCTTTCAAGTGCTTGTAATCGAGATGTACTCTGTCCTATAGCGACAGTACATTTTCTAATCGGTGACTAAGCGTTATCTGTTATTTATTTCAGTTGTAAGCGAATAACTGCAAATGGCCTTTGCTTGTTCGGACGGATGTTGACACTTGGTTTATATCTAAAACTGGAGAAACGCAACGGAATGTACACTGGCGAGTAATGGAGTTGCTGTCAGGTCTGGGTGTAGAACCACGACATTTTATGTAGTTTGCTTGTTAATTTTAACGCAGCAGAATAAATAGAAAAAAAAAGCGTGATTGCATTTTAGTTACGTTAAAAAAAGGCAAACGTTTCGAGAAATTATCGTTACACGATATGGTTAATGGCGCACGGCTGCAACGAGAAATGGTAAATAAACGAATTTGACAAGACCATGTTGCAACTGCTAAATAAATACGAATTTCTTAAATATGCCAGCAAGACAAAGGAAACAGGTGATATTCGAATAATTCTTGCAATTGAGGTGATTATCTGAACTATTATTATGAACAAAGGCCATTGCAGCACTTTGTTAAAGTCGCATAAAACCTTCTAAGTAAAAAAAAACTAAGTCATAAAATAAAGGAAAATATAAATATAAAGGAAAGATTTTCCATGCATTATGTTGTTTTATGTTGTCTTCACTGTTTCAACCATTTTTTTTTTTTTGCAATTTTCTTTACATGCCTTTTTTTGTTGTTTGTTTGATACTCATTCTAGTTGTGTTGTGTCGTTTTTCTTATGCTATATCACTAGAGCCATTCTTGGAACTAGGTTATATGCATGTTACACATGTGTCGACAAAAGCTAACTCTGCACTGTAAATCTTTTTGTACGTTTACAGGAAAAAAATGTTTCAAAACTAATTGCCAAAAAAAATTATTGGTAACACTACAAATAAATCTTTGTAAACTGTGCAAGATATTGCTTGAAATGTGTACAGGATATATTCAGTATTTGTACAAAAATTACTGTAACATACCGACGGATGTCCTGTGGAATTACAATAATGTGTGCAGTAATTCTCAAATTATTTTTGGCGGCCGCGGTGGTGTAGTGGTCAGATTACTCGCCCCCACCTAGGCGAACCGGATTGTAAATTTACACAATTTTGTTTTATTAAAAAAATATTTCAGCTCAATTTATAGAATATTTTTTACTGTGTGGATCGTTTCTGTTTCTATTTCATTATCTTTTGTATGTTTCTTTGTTTACTTTTAAAGATTCCTGCGACTAATAACAAAGTGTTGCTATGGCGTATGTCTATAACAATTGTCCAGTTAATCAAAGAAAACATTCTCCTTTTCTTGGAAATTCGCCAAACTTCCACTGACACAATTAATCAACGCGACTCGCAACTAACACACACTACTAAACAGTAACGCCATCAACCTCCGATATTTTTGTGTAAGAGATACAGATTGAGGTTTCGGCTTCACGGCGCGTACTTATCACGTAATGTCTGAAACTGAAGTGTTCTTGGTAGCCAGAGGTAATCACGCTCGTGCGAAGTGACGCACGGGCCAGCGAAGGTTGAACAGCCGATGATAACCATGACTCATCGAATCTGTGACTTAGGGAGTGGGTGAAGAGATTTGGGTGGCTCTTAAAAGTAAACGGTGTCGAAATTTTTTTTTTTTTTCTTTCGAGAGAGAGCGATACGTGACCCGTCGCCCCTACGCGCAAGCCGCTGAACCTACGTTCAGTGCTTCCTCTGCTACGCTTTCCTGTGCAAACCAGATCTGCAACACTGTTGTTTTATTACACGAGATGAAAGTCCATGTATTAAGCTGCGACGGCACCGTTTTATTTTTCTCCTTCTTACACTGAAGAGCCAAAAAAACTGGTATAGGCGTGCGTATGCAAATAACAGAGGTATGGAACCAATCAGAGTAACGCGATGCGTTTGGCAGCGCCTATATGAGACAACAAGCGTCTGACAAAGTTGCTAGATCGGTTACTGCTGCTACAATGGCAGGTTATCAAGATTTAAGTGAATTTGAACGTGGTGTCATAGTCGGCGCACGAGGGATGGGACATAGCATCTCCGAGGTAGCGACAACATTTGGATTTTCGCGTATGACAATTTCACGAGTGTGCAGTGAATATCGGGAATCCGGTAAAACATCAAATCTTCGACGTCGCTGCGGCCGGAAAAAGATCGTGAACGAACGGGACAAACGACGACTGACGAGAATCATTAAACGTGGCAGACGTGCAACCCTTTCTCAAATTGGCGCAGATTTAAATGCCTCCTGCATACCTTCAGACATTAGTCGAGTCCATGCCACGTCATCTTGCGGCACTTCTGTGTGCTCGCGGGGGCCCTACACGATATTAGGCAGGTGTACCAGTTTTTTTTTGCTCTTCAGTGTATTAAGAAAACTGCGCTGGAAAGCTCTAAAAATAAGATTTTTTGGCCATTTTTACGATTATTTTGCTCTTGGAATTAACACAATATTATAAAAACCAGACCGCGCAGGCTTAAATAATTTTTATATATATTTCTGGCAAAAAGTCGTATTGCAAAGGGCATTTGCTCGCTGATGTGATACACGCGTTAAACACGAAACACCGAATGTACAGAAAATAAGTCCGGACTACTAACTCCTTAACATACGGTCTTGACAGTCGAAATAGAATCTGTCGATGTGGTTCTCAAGCGGACTGCAACGAGGAGTTTCAATCGCCTTTTACCTTTTCAGAGTAAAGCGGGATTATTTTAATTAACCGTGTCGCCGTTTTACGAGTAAATCGACGCGGGACTGCTCGTGTGTTGTAGTTACATCATCACATCTATAGGCTGTTGACGTGGTAAATTTGAAAGACGTGCTAACGATGTATGTCTCGGATTACATCGTGTCCTTCCACCGTGTGTTAATTTAACATCGTATTGGACCAGATCACTATATTCTCGCGTCGGTCACGTAAAAACCGTGAAATGATTTACAAATTTGCTCGTTATTAAGCTTAAAATAAATTTAAAAAAAGGAAAGAAAATTAAATAATTTCCGTATCAAAAAATGATTTACTACCAACACTTTTTATTCAACGTTAAGACAAGGAACTAAGTACCCTCCGTCGTTACCAACTTAAACGGGCGCATGTCAGTCATTGTGTCCGTTAAAATAAAGGCAGGTAGGGGCACCGACGTTTTTCGAAGGTTGATTTCAAAAGCGCACCGTGAACAGTCTTTAAATATATGCTAACGGTGGTTTCGCGAGACTCAAACCCGTGACCTCTTCGTCTGAAAGCGCAGCGCCATCTCGAGCACGGAGAACGCCGTGACGTCACACCACCGATTTTTACTCGTTAAAATGTTCCAATTGGCTGCCTGAGACACTCCTCAGAATACTTGCACGCCTTTGCGTTGAACCCGCAAGTCTCTAACGGTTACAACGCATAGTTGTAACGCTCATCAAAAATGAATTACGGTTTACTGGAAGTTTCTAACTCATATAGGTAGGGGGCAGTGATATTTCGCGAAAAGATTTCGAGGCAAGATACAGTCCAAAGCACTGTAGGGTCGTCCAGTTTCTTTGTTTGGCTAAACAATGTCCTGGCCCGTGTTAACCGTTTGCGCACGAATCACGGATGTTCAGTGTCGGAGTTACTTACTCCTGAGTGGCTTGGTCAAAGACGGCCACGGCACCAGCAGCCAATGGAGGTACGACAACAACTGAGGTGTGTATATAGTATTGAAGTCTACTGTGTGCTCCGATTTTTACGCGAAAAGTCACTGGCCCTACATATAGGTATATTAAATTTTTTACACAGATGCAAGATTTCAAAAAGTATTCTTTTATTGCGTAAAATGTTTGAAATTTCCCAACAGAGTTATCTTGAAGCGGTAAGTAATCTCCTACTAGCGTTTTGTTAAATGTAAGGATGCAGCCAACCCATCTCTCTCGTCTTCTGCGACTATCGATAAAGAAGTAGGCTTACGTCGTCTTCGTCTCTCTCAAATGAAGAGACTGCAGCCAGAATTATATTAGCTTGAAATACAATCTCTGTGTAAACTACCAAGCACATACACATCGTCACCGCATAACGAATCTATTGTCTATTCGCGGTTCCTTCACACTATTTGAACAAAACCTTTGAAAAACCACCCCATGTATGACGTGCTTGGTTGTTTCATCAGTAGTCTCGCACCACAAGCGTTTTATAAATCTGATAACATAAAAGTACCTTAATGTTTGTTAAATTGAACTTTTACTTATATTTTATCTATACATTATAATATTTCATTCATAATTAGTATGAATAAAAACAGGGGAAAAATAGGTATGTTGGTAATGCCTAGTAAGAAATAATTCTTATGCAGAATATTATTACACTGAATGCCCACGGATGCAGTGCGTTGTCCCTCTGTTGTAATTTTCTAGACTCGGTTAAGCTTAGCTTGCATAAGGCGGAGGAATATCCTGGAAGTAGGACTTTAGCAGGGCTTCAGAAAAGTGTGAAGTAACCGTGAATGGCATATGGTAGGCTTCTATGGCGATACGCCTCGTGTGGAAAGGGCCTAACATAACAAGGTAACGATCCCTTGGCCAAAAAAGGAAATCGAGGCTAGTGACATATTGGCATTTTATCGAAATATTAAGAGAAACCCGATTAAACGAAATGTTTTCAAACAAGAGGTAGCAAACAGATTGAAATAGAAATATGAAAATCACACATGCGAGCGATGCAATAGGTAACAAATTATTTCAATACCTACAAAAAATACACGCTGGCATTACACACTCAAGAATACACGCGGATAAGTCATATTTCGCACAAATTTGTATTGAAAAAAAACTTTCAGTGGCGTAAAAAAAAATTTAAAATTTAACTTGACCTTGGAATCACTTCTAGCAGTTTAGGTACGACATAGCTACATAAGTACAAAAGGACTAGACCGTTTGGTCACACAGTAATTTCTGAATTTAAGTCTTGCTTTACGAAAATTTTTGGCAAAGTCCATGCTTGGTTTTATCTCTGTTTTTATTAATACTAACAATAAAAAAATTATATTTGAAAAAAATGTATAATTAGCAAAAGTTTAATGTTACCAAAAATAAAATAAGTGTATTTTAACAGAAGAATAAAACGCTTGAGAGACATTACATTTAGGAATCAAACAAAAACGTCACACATGGGGTATTTAGCAAAGGTTTGTTTCAAAAAGTGTGATGATACCGTGTACAGACTAACATGCGCTGCACTTGTGTTCAGAATTTTTCTCGCAGCCATTTGGGGCCGCGGTGGTGTAGTGGTTAGACTACTCGCCTCCCACATAGACGAACCGGGTTCTTTTCCCGGTGGGGTCGCTCCCGGATTTTCGCATGAGGAAATCGTGCAGGACGATTCCGCTGGTCGGTGGGTTTTCTCGTGGATCTCCCGTTCCCCACGCCCTTGCATTCCGGCGCTGCTCCATACTCACTTCGCTTCATCTTCATCGGCTCTCAAGACCTGGATGTTAAGAAACGCCCAAATCTCTACACTCACTCACTCGCAGTCATTTAATTACATGCTGCGTGATCGATTTCTGCTTTAACTATTCACGTCAAAGAGGTGTAGACATTTCTACAATTCAGGTTAGCAACAATAAATAGACTCAACGTATTGGGCACTGATGTCTTTCTGTGTACAGTTCTGGTCATGACTTTCATTCATCTGCAACATGTCCACGATCGTGGATTGAAGGGAGAGTTTCCTTTGAGTGAAGTATTTTCGAACTTTTAGGGTTACGCGTTAACCCGTTCGGTCATACGTTACTTTCTCAGTTCACGCGTTGCGATCACGTGATTTTTTGATCTGCGCTGTACTTGTGTCTTGCAGCCAATAAACCACGTGCTGCGGGCTCGAGGATATCGGCATTGACCACTCACGTCAGAGAGGTGTAAACAATTTCACAAATGAGATTAGTCACAAGGAAGAAAGGGCACTAACGCCTTGCTGTGAACAGCACAGGTCATAAATATAATTCGTGTCCAACGTGTCCACGCGGTGACTGGACGGGTTAATTCATGAGTCGAAGTGTTGCAATCGCGCAATATTTTGATGTGAACTGTACTTGTATCTAGTGTACTGGTTTTCCGTAACTGTAACGAGTGAAGGCCGGGTTACGTGGTCAAAGACGTTGCCATCAGCCGTTCATAAATAGAGAAGTGTGGTGACTTTCGGGAAACAGATTTCCCGTCTGGGAAACTCTCAAGGCATTGGGTACCGAGTCCTCGTTGTGTACAGTACTCGCAATGAATATCCTTCACGTGCAACTTGCTCACGAACATGGCCACGTAACGGATTGGGTTAACTTATAACGACCGTGTCCACTAAAATAATGGAATAAGATTCAAATTACTAAATTATTTTTAGATTATACGTAAAATGTTTTTATCTCGAGTTTCAATACTCTAAACCTGAATTAGCAATTTCAATCAGAATTATTTTACTGAATCGTCAGTAAACTGTTATCTACTGGGGAATCAGTGGGCTGCACTAAGGTTATACTGCCGAGGAAAGTGAAATTCACTAGGAATCGGCAGTAATGACTGTTTAATCAGTGAATATCAGCGACTAAAATACCAGTAGAGTGGTGTGGAGTGAAGAGATTTGGGCGCCTCTTTACGTCGTGGTCTTGAGAACCGATGAGGGTGAAGCGAGATGAAAATGGGGTGCCGCCGGAATGCAAGGGCGTAGGAAACGGGAGACCCCCGAGATTAACCCGCCGACCAGCGGCATCGTCCGGCACGATTCCCATATGCGAAAATTCGGGGAGCGACCCTGCCGGAAATTGAAGCCGGTTCGCCTTGCTGGGAGGAGAGTAGTCTGACCCCTACATCACCGCGGCCCCATGAGCCGTAGAATTTTACTGGTTGCAGTGGAGTAGTTTAAACAGACGTGCAGTCAAATTAGCTGGTTTGGAGCAGTTTCAACTGTGCCGATTCTAGAGTGAAGATAAAGAAGTTGCGGAGGTGATATCGCAACGGAAGGGAAGTGGCTTTTCCTGCAACGTCACGGAATGTAAGCGGGAAACTCGGGCGCAATGTGATGTGAGAGGCATCCTTGAAACGTGGCGAGCTTCGCCGGCGGATGACAATGGCGTTGCGTCAGTCTGCGGGAGAGATGTGTCGATGCTTCGTACTCGGGAGATCGGCACGTTCGACTCGTAACACAGTCGTCGCTCAGCACAGTGTTGCCAGATGGCGAGAAATTTCCCATTTTCGGGACATTTCGCTGGCTGGCGATAAAAAGGGAAGAAACTAGAAAAAAAAAACAGAAAATTTCGAACTATGAAATTTGTTTAGATCAACGTACTGTATATACACCTATACATTTTTTTTATATAAAAAAACTAGCAATCTTTTTGAGGACATAACAGTAGAATCGATAATTTCACAAGGCCTACATATNACAGAAAATTTCGAACTATGAAATTTGTTTAGATCAACGTACTGTATATACACCTATACATTTTTTTATATAAAAAAACTAGCAATCTTTTTGAGGACATAACAGTAGAATCGATAATTTCACAAGGCCTACATATTACGTATTTTATTTCAAACATTTCCCGTCCTCTTATTATTTTTAGTCATGTCCACTACATGTATTTTAATTTGCGGTTTGGAAATTAATTGGTGTGAATGAGCACAACAAAACTAAAAGTTAACTACACGGGTCATAACATGTTTTTACAATTGTATGAGAACGGGAATTTTTGTCCGGCCTTGCGGGAATCTGAACTTGGATGATCTGGCAACACTGTCGCTCGCACTTCGCGAAGCACTGTTGAAAAACAGCACTTTTTTTTTTTTCGCACACTTGCTTCACCGTCGCGTCACAGAGTAGACTTTGTTTTATAACATGTCCAGCTATAGGTTGGCCCACGCGTGCCTGACTTTCTACCCTTAATACTGTACATTTTCTGGTAAATGTAGAGGTATCAGTAGAGACCTGCAAAATTCGCGTTATCTAGGGTTACCTTTTTCGCGAAAAGATTTCAGTGCTACTTGTACTCCAAATCACTAGAGCTCAGATACACTTTTGTGATTGGATGATTGTTAACTGTCGAGCATTGCAGGCGTCTGCCCGCGAATCACAAACACTCAGTGCCAGAGTTAGGCAACCTAATTCTGATTGGTCCAGTCAGATAATGAACTGTCTCTTAACAAAGACACGTGACCAATAACCAAAGTAAAACTGCACTTATGTCATGAGGCGTTACAGTCTATCTAACCTTTGCGTAAATTTTTTCGCAACAAACAGGTGGCCCTAGCATATTAATTTGGAGTCAGAAGTAGTTATAAAATGACAGTTCTGCGTCACTGGACGTCCTGGCGGGGACGAAGGGACGAACCAACAGCGATCTTGGATGACGTGACGATGTAAACTCCTGCTCTGTCATTCCTTCCCGAGGTCAGCCATTTTCCCTTTTTTCCCTCGCAATTCCCCCTTTTTCCCTGAAAAAACGCTCTAAATTTCCCGAATTTCCCTCAAAACCAGAAAAGATTTCCCACAGAAATGTTACTTACCATAATTCATATGAGTCACTCAGTGCGAAAATAGCATGACCCCACAATGTGGCTAAGTGACACCATTTTGGGGGATGATGGGTTAAGGGTTTGAGGGGTTACACTAACATTCATGCTCTGTCATTCCACTATGGATTTTTTAAATTCCTTCTGATCTCCTTTCACCTGGCGTCCTGGCGGGGACGAGCCTCATGCTCTATCATTCCACCTTGATTTTCTCATATCCCTTCTTGTCTCCTTTCACCTGGCGTCATGGCGGGGACGAGTATCATGCCCTGTCATTCTACCTGCGTGACACGCAGCGAAGTCTACCCACGCACGCTAGCCTAGAGTCGCACCACGTGCGCGCCAAGTACTTCTTAAGCACACCTATACGAGCAGTTGACTGCAATTTCCGAACTGTTTAAGAAACAACACTCCAAATTCATAGCATAGGCATCCCTCCCCCACCTCCCTCTCCATTACGAAGAGGAACGCAGGGTCAAGTACGCCCCAAGTTCACTTCGAACTGTTTAAGAAACAACCCCCAAATTCACAACATAGGCATCACCCCCGACGACGAAAAGGACCGCAGGGGAAAGTACATCTTAGGCCTTCATATAAGCATAGTTGGCTGCCATTTCCCATCCACAGAAGCTATAGTCACCAAATTCATATCATATACATAATCTCCGATGACAAACAGGGCGGTAGGGACAAGTACATTTTCAACTCTCTTATAAGCATAGTTGCCCGACATTTCCCACCCACCGAAGCTACGACCACCAAATTCATATCACAGTCATCACTTCCGACTGCAATCAAGGAGATAAGGACAAGTAGGCCTTAAGCCGTGTTACAAGCACAGTTGGTCAGCATTTTCAAATCTTTGAAGTTCGGGAACATCTAACTACCGTCCACGCATGTAAAGAAAATAAAGGTATGCATGCGGGTGCATCGCAATGTTACAGTTGCATGTAGGAGTGTAGGGTCTGAAATGGCACATGCATACGCATAGGCCTGCACTCACTCATCAATCACCCACCACAGCCCTTGTCGTCTGCTACCCCAGCTGTCTGCCAACTCGGATCCCCCTCAGCGACGGCTAGCCTCCCTTTGCCTGCAGACATCCAGGCTGTATATACAAATGTGAAAATATATACATAAATAAACGCTAGCGTGGGTAACATACAACAAACATCTATATGCAAAACATCAAGGTATGTACAAATGTGCTGCGTGCATGATATACATGGTCGTGGGTAACTGTAAAATACATATATAGTAATATAAACGAACATGGGGCCGGCGACACAGCATGTGTAACCCTTAACAACCAGCCATATATTGAAAAATAAATGCGTATACAATTGCACAGATAACAAGACATATGTATTCGCAAGTTCCATTGAAACACACTGGCGTTAATATAAGTAAACGCCGTCAGCCTAATGCAAGGGTCGAGGAAACAAAGTGTAAAATATATGAAACCGTCGTGTACATTAAAAATTGGTCACTCAACCAACAATCAAGGACTGGCATATACGCAAGTGCGTCACGAGCATGATGCCATAACGAGTCACAATATATAATAAGGCAGGATGATTCTAAAATCATGGGACAAACATTGAGGGGTGGTGGAGCTCACTAAAACAAACAATTATTGTATAGGGATACATGGGCGGGAGTGACGCGTTGAAGCACAAACACAAAAATAACACACGAAATGAAACACATTGTTTATTTACAACGTCGCCGCTAAATGCCTTTTTACAGCAATGTTTGTAATAATTTCTTCCACCGACAGTAATGCAAACTTGGCAGCGTCGGTGGAGAGATTAGCGAACAGATTCAAATACGCCGGGTATTTCACGCACGCCACCATTGTCAGCCAATCACGCCATATGTAGAGGTCGCCAAGCATGCGTGACTGTTGGTGGATGCATTTCCAGCAACTGTTTNGTACGGAATAAGTCGTTAAGTATGTTGCTAATGAACATTTTATGTTTCCGTTAATGTGTTATGTTTTTATGTTTGTGACTCAACACGTCACTTCCGCCCATATATTCCTATGCAATAATTGTTTGTTTTAGTGAGCTATACCACCCCTCAATGTTTGTCCCATGATTTTAGAATCATCCTGTATATATAAAATACCCGACGGAACCACAGTCCATACGTGATATCAGTGTTGCTATCATGCCAACATGAGAAAGAACGAATGATCAGAATAGCCAACCCCAAAAAATGTTCACAACTCGTCAAGTACGATACACATTACGCGACTTGTAAAGACTGTGTTCCTTTGCTTGACACAAAACAACACACATTTCAATTATTAGTCGCGCAAGAGAGACGTCACTGCTAATCGACGACGCAAACAGATATAAAAAATAGTAATTATAAAAGCAACTACTTATATAATAAATTAACAACCAGTGCATATTGCGCGAGCATCGAGCGCTTGTACGTTATGTTAGGCGAAAAAAATTACCATAGTGAAGTGCGGGAACGATAAGAGGACAACACTGTGGCACACTGATGTAACATATATACCAACCAGCGCAATCACATTACACAAGCATCGTTTCCTGTACGCTGTGTTCTACGATGCTAGACAAGACTATGCTTTTTCTTTCACGTGTACATTTCACCTTCAAAAATATTTTTTTTGAGAATTCACGAAACTCCCTGTAAATTTGCNAAATATTTTTTTTGAGAATTCACGAAACTCCCTGTAAATTTGCTAGTTAATTTTTTTTCTATAGTTCTGGCTTAAAAGGGTTTTGAAAAAAATTTAGTTTTCGTAATGCGTGTGTTTTATTGCCTAAATATTTTTTTTAAAAGTTAACACATTTATTCTTGAGCAAGATATGAACACGAATAAAAAATTTTGGAGTTCGTGATTCTTACCACTCATTTACGACTTCCTTACGACGATGTAGGTTTATAAACAGTTATTTCTAGAAATGTGCCATAGTTTCTAGTAATTTTTAATCGTTTTACGAGATGCTNTTGCTATCATGCCAACATGAGAAAGAACGAATGATCAGAATAGCCAACCCCAAAAAATGTTCACAACTCGTCAAGTCCGATACACATTACGCGACTTGTAAAGACTGTGTTCCTTTGCTTGGCACAAAACAACACATTTTTCAATTATTAGTCGCGCAAGAGAGACGTCACTGCTAATCGACGACGCAAACAGATATAAAAAAATAGTAATTATAAAAGCAACTAGTTATATAAGCAATTAACAACCAGTGTATATTGCGCGAGCATCGAGCGCTTGTACGTTATGTTAGGCGAAAAAAATTACCGCTGTGAAGTGCGGGAACGATAAGAGGACAACACTGTGGCACACTGATGTAACATATATACCAACCAGCGCAATCACATTACACAAGCATCGTTTCCTGTACGCTGTGTTCTACGATGCTAGACAAGACTATGCTTTTTCTTTCACGTGTACATTTCACCTTCAAACATAATTTTTTTGAGAATTCACGAAACTCCCTGTAAATTTGCTAGTTAATTTTTTTTCTATAGTTCTGGCTTAAAAGGGTTTTGAAAAAAATTTAGTTTTCGTTATGCGTGTGTTTTATTGCCTAAATATTTTTTTTTAAAAGTTAACATATTTATTCTTGAGCAAGATATGAACACGAATAAAAAGTTTTCGAGTTCGTGATTCCTACCACTCATTTACGACTTCCTTACGACAATGTAGGTTTATAAACAGTTATTTCTAGAAATGTGCCATAGTTTCTAGTAATTTTTAATCGTTTTACGAGATGCTAACTCTTACAGGGTGCCTGGCAATACATTTCGATGTTTTAATACAGCTTTTTGGAATGAAAAATTCTTCGTCTATACTCGACGTTGTTCGTTCCCAAAACCCGAAGATACAGGAAATACGGAGACGTTCCGTACTTTATTGTAGGACGGAGCTCAGTTCCGTTTTACGTCATTGCGGTTAGTATTTGAGTACATTAACAGTACATTTCCGTGAAAATTTCCGTGAACATACACACAATTTAAACAGTGCAGAATTTTTATTACTCGGAGTAATTCTTGCTTTACGTTCCTACCGATACCGGAGCTAACGAATGGCTTATACGAAACGTTCCAAGCTAGTGACATATCATCTTCTCATATCACAACTTGGCGAGAGAGCCGCGGTAAAGCAGCGGCTAGAGCCTCTCACCAAGGCGAAACGGGTTCGATTCCCGGCGAGGTCGCTCCCTGATTTTCGCAGGTGGGAATCGTGCCGGACGATGCCGCTGGTCAGCATTTCCCCCGCCCTTTCATTCCGGCGCTGCTCCAAGCTCACCTCACTTCACCCTCATCGGCTTTTAAGACCTCGATTGCTAAGAGTCTCCCCCCACCCCCCTCAAACCTATCCACTCCACTCACCCAATTTGGCTTGGTGTTTTGGCAACACGAGCTATCCCGGCGAACTTCTCATACTCCTCAGATAGTCACGACGGCCAAGTTGCAAGTCCCCTCGCAGACATCCAGCAGAAGCCGAGCAAACAAACAAGGTGGGCTACGGAGAGTCGGAGATCTGGCAACAGGGCAAACAGCGGCGGCTTAATTGAATGCAGCTTCAGCGAAACTGGCGGAGGAGCTAAATTAATTTAACAAGCGCCCGTGCAGCCGGTGTAAGCTTTCGGCCAAGATAACCAGCTTCGAAGATTCCTTGGTTTCGTGCGATACTGCGAGANTTATAGTTCGTTCCGCTGATAGACGCAGTCTGTACCACATTAGTAAGTAAACATTCCATACGTGTAAGATTTCAGAGAAAACACCCATTCACGTACCTAATATTTTCTTAATTAAACCCTTCTGGAATAACGTTCTGAAAAAAAAAAAAACATCCGTGTAAATAAATACGTACATTTTAGCAAAATCACCGACAATCCAGTCTAAACGTATCATTACAAGGGGAAAATTTACATTTCTGCACACTTATTTTTTTACAATATCACAGTACATTCAGTTTTAATGCATAGCCAAACGATAGGTTACAATAAAAGATTTAAGGAGTAGCTATGTTTATTAATTGCAAGTAACTAATGTTAAGATGTTTTCTTTTTTTTATAAATTTTTATTCTGTTTATTTGGTTACACATCAACAATACGAAACACATTATTAAATCATACGTTGTTTTAGAAGACTACAGAGAATACTTTATTATAAAAATTGCTGCAGGTATAAACCTCACTTCTCTCCCTCTCCCAAAAAATAATCTGGATCCGCTACACTCTGGTTGAAATAAACACCTTAATTACACTGGAAATTGAATTAAAATTAATAATAGTGCACACTTAATGTTATCTCATTCTACAGTATACGTAGGACTATCCGTGGGAGCTTATGCGCTTGAAAGAGCTCAACAATTCCCAAACTGGCTTGCGTTTGTAGCTAGCTTACGTGGTTCCTCAATTATAGCTAAAATAATCGCTTTTTACTCAGCTTAACGTTGGCTGTCGCATGTCTAGGTAGCCGAGCAGTGGACAAAGCTTCAGTAGGAACAGTTTTATTTACTTCAATAATTTTAGTGCTGTCTGCTTACTAAGAGTATATACATACTTTTCACGTTCAAGGTCTAGTTTTCGTCTTATGCTTCAGTATTTAATGGGTATTTTTTTTAAAGGTGGGAATTCCTAAAACGATTGTTTTCACAGTCTTTATTAGGTATGTAAAGCTCAGTACGGAATATTTGTAGTAGTTTAGGAAGTTCGGCGCACCTTTATCTTAATCATTACGTCATAAAGTGAGAGGGTCACCGGTGGAAGTTTGATAGAGACGAGCTGCCTGGGGAAAAAAACGAATTTAGTGTGATATTTTGTTGAAATTGATAGTGAGTTAAAATAGTTATTGAAGATGTTTGGGTGGCTCTTGACATTGTTTTTTTTTATCTTTGTTTTTGTATATACTGTCACCTGTTTCTTGTATACTGCCACCTGTTCTTTCCTCTAAATTTATATCTTGCAACGTTTCTTTATTTCTGCAGCATAACTATGTTCCTCCATTTTTACAGCTAATTAAACAACGTCGAAAACTTTAAGCTCTGCTCTGATTGGATGTTTCTCCTGTACCTGCACAAGGAATGAAATCTTACCATTCCCCTTATGCACTATGATCACAGAATAATTACGGAAACAGAAGTGAAAATTCGCTGGCCAGCAACATGCCGGAACGACGTTCGCCAATCGGCGCCTGGTAACCTACCAATCAGCTGTCTGCCCAGCCAATAGGGAACCTTTCGCAGTACGCGGTAGCTAATCAGACACCAGACCCGCTCTTACAGCGTCGTGCAGCCAATCAGAGAACGAGTAAGCCGTGATCAAAGGAACCGCCACGTATTTTACTTCTCTGCACTTGCCTACTCTGTGCTATAATGAAGCATGCGATGCGTGTGTCTGGGACGCCCTTACAGTGCTCCCACGCTCCTAGGCAAAATATGCTGGTAGGTATTTGGAATTTGAACTGCGTTTTACTGTGTCCGAAACTTACATTTTTTTTTAAAACCCCGTTCCGTTACCGTGACTACGAACGTGGACGTGTTGCACGTGAAGGATATTCACGGCCAGTCCTGTACACAGCGAACACTTGGTACCCAATGCCTTGAGAGTCTGGGTAATCTGAATCGTGCAAGTTACCACGCCTTTAGAATATTAATGACAGATGGTGACGTCTTTGAGCACGCAGCACGTTATTCACTGGTTACAAAAAAAAAATACACTAGACTCAAGTACAGTGCACATCAAAATATTACACGATTGCAACTCTCGTACTCTCAAATTAATGCGTTACCGAACGGGTTAAACCACTGACCGTGCTCGCAGTATGTTACGCGAAAAGAAATCGCATTTCAAACTAGTTAATTTAACATCCGACACATTATTTTGTAGCCTTCAAAACAGCCGAAAACGGCATTTGTATTTCCCGTATCTCAACTCTACGCGAATGTCTGCGACTGGCACTGGAATTTTCCACAAACGTTCCACCAAGAAAATGACACAATCATAGCTTGAAAGTCTTGTTTCACGCAGCACTACCAAATGACTGTACGTGAGTTCAGAGCTTTACACGTAGAAGCTACGTGGCCAATGTTGTCCTTATGGATACCTAACTTCGTGCCTCAAATGCGCAAAATTGATGCATGTAGGTAATCTTCTTAACTAGGGCCGCGTTCCGTTTGCTGCATGAACTCAATAACCAGAACACTTGAAAAATGCTTTCCGTTTCAAGTCATGCCACTCTGATCTGGGGAACGGAATAACAAACGTTCGCTTCTTTCGCCACGCTCGTTGAAAACAAATATGGAAACTGTTCAGCACACAAACAATAGTAATTTAATTTGGTGTTAATGTAAGTAGCGTACCAAGTTTACACATACTTAAAACTACACGACAGATACGTATTCTCCACAACGCCTTCGCCAATCCAAGACCGCATTTGAAAATATTTATTCTCCCTAACCTAACATTTGGCACGTTCCCTNGCACAACGCCTTCGCCAATCCAAGACCGCATTTGAAAATATTTATTCTCCCTAACCTAACATTTGGCACGTTCCCTTTAGCAATTCGTGTCAGCACGACGTCAGCGCATGGTGCATACGTGCTTCAAGCCTCTTTCAGCTAACGCAAAAAAAAAAAAACAAAATTGGCATGAAGTAGAGTGCCGCAGATGAGACACTGAAGTGTTTGCAACAAGGAAACGAAACGGCTAACTCGCGTATATAGCACACTGAAGAGATAACGGGATTCGGTCTGGTGAATACTTGACTGCAATCTGAAGGTCGTTCGGGCAGAGACAGGAGATAACTGGCGGTGTCGCAGGGCGGCGAGTTCAACGGCCTGCCACCTCGAGCGCGACTGTCGAGTAGCGATACGGTCCGTGATCAGTGCAGCCCTTCCTCTATGGCCATTGTTTCGCCGCCATTCCGTGATTCCGTCCCGGAAATGGCGCCTAACGGCGAGTTTATAACCAAACAACACATGCACAGAGAACGGCCGTAGAAGGCAGGTCTGGACACTAACTTGAAAAGTTGACACCTTTGTTGACCCATTTAGTTTATGAGCCCAACCACAGAGCGCTGCNAGGTCTGGACACTAACTTGAAAAGTTGACACCTTTGTTGACCCATTTAGTTTATGAGCCCAACCACAGAGCGCTGCCACCACAGTAGTGCTGTTTGACATGGCAAGCATAGGGAGGAGAATTGCAATCATATATATATATATATATGAGTGTGTGTGTGTGTGTGTGTGTGTGTTGTGTCCGTTTGTTCGGACGCGTATAACTCCCGAAAAAATCCACCAATTTTCATTCTGTTTTTTTATAATCCTTCCTTTCGTTACCGCGAGTGTTTGAACACCTTTATTTTTTATCTGTATTACCTGAAAAGGTACTAAAATCTGCAAACAAAAAAAAGCTCATTTTTACCATGCTTCCGCGTCAGGAAGCGCCTTTGTTGACAGCAGTCTGTTTAAAAATTTAAGTTTGTTGTTCTCAATGTTTTTTTCGATTGTTTAAAGATTTTGAAAATACATATACTTCTTTCAATACATTTCACAGAAATGAATAGAACGAAAATATTTTACGCCACAGCAACGCGTGGCCGGGTAAGCTAGTTTTTTCATAAAATGGGAAAATTACGTTCATATCTCTAAGGTGTTATACCTATACCAGCAATGCTAACAGCACTAGTTTGGTACAGCGCTTTTGCGGCCACTTCATGAACTAAATGCGTCACTAAGAGCGTCAATTCGCTAAAATTGTTAGATAGGCAAGTGCCCAAAACTGTCTTCTACGGCCGTGGCACAGAGCATAGGACATTACAGTAGAACATTCGCACAACCATAAACCTTGCGCGAGATTGATTCACAGTTCAATACTTACGTATTATATTTAGCAAATGAAATTTTGCTACGAGTCTAAAGTCAGTTGGCAGTGGGTAAGCTATTTTTTAAAATGTTTTAATGTTTTGGTTGTGTTTACACATATAAAATTGATTTTAGTAACGGATTTAGTGTGATATTTTGTTGAAATGGATAGTGGGTTAGAATAGTTATTGATGATGTTTGGGTGGCTCTTGACATTGCTATTTTTTTTTTTAATCTTTGCTTTTTTGTATACTGTCACCTGTTTCTTGTATACTGCCACCTGTTCTTTCCTCTAAATTTATATCTTGCAACGTTTCTTTATTTCTGCAGCATAACTATGTTCCTCCATTTTTACAACTAATCAAACAACTTCGNTTATATCTTGCAACGTTTCTTTATTTCTGCAGCATAACTATGTTCCTCCATTTTTACAACTAATCAAACAACTTCGAAAACTTTAAGCTCTGCTCTGATTGGATGTTTCTCCTGTACCTGCACAAGGAATGAAATCTTACCATTCCCCNTTAAGCTCTGCTCTGATTGGATGTTTCTCCTGTACCTGCACAAGGAATGAAATCTTACCATTCCCCTTATGCACTACGCCAGGACCTCTCATGCACACGACCTGTTATGCGCAGTTGTGAATATATAGGTTCGAAATAATGTGCACACGAACCATATTCAATTGTGAACCCAGCTTTAGGCGCACCTCATTGCACCGTAAAACTAACGACGAGGTAGATTAATTTTTGTTTTGTCCCCATAACCCAGACGTTGCCACGCAACTTACTTATTGCCCTGACACCAGTCAAATTTCAGCCTTCAAACATAATTGACAATAAAATTTAAAGACGAAATACAGCCATCAAATTTTTCCTTCCAACAAATTTTATTAAATAATATTGAATGTGATTGAAAATGTATTACTCTGTAAAATTTCTTTACTGGGATGATGTAGTCTATATTTTTATTTAAAAATTCTTTTGCAAGTGAGGTACTGTTACTGTTTTCCCATGCAGTGTCAAGTACATGTTCCAAAATGTATATTATGGACGCACCCAATCCCCGATACTGAGCCCAGATATCTTCAGGAGTTTGGCCCCGCTCATGGTATTCTATGTGAGTAAACAGGACGAGCGTAACAGTTCGAATGTGCTAAATGTAACAAATGTTGTGATTTTTTTTTTAACTTAACAACTTTATTAAAATTTTATTTATCAGATATATTTCCTGCACAATGAAATTTAATGCCTCTGAGTTCCTAATACCGTGTGAAATATCCACTTAAAATAGTATTCAAGCACAGACAGTTTATAATTATATAAATTAATTATGTTTGTAACCTTATTTCGTTTCCAGCAATTATTCGCCATTTTAAAGTTTCGTAACGTCGGAAACCGCCTTTTTTGTCACGCACGATTCTGATTGGCTGAACCCATCAAACACCCAAAAAAATTTTTATAACCGGTCAAATATTGAAATTTTTGATGGAAATGACGGGAAAAATTCAACTTCTTAAGGCAAATATGGCGGCGTTTTTGACGTTTCGGTGACGTCACAACTTATTGGAAGCAGTTCGACGGAAAATTCTGACAGTGTCACAGTGGCTTTACAGAACTGCCTAAGTCATGCGTTCGAATTGTAGAGGGGCAGTATGGGACAGAGGGCGCATGCCAGCTGCACAGTATTCATTGAACTGTTTTCTTTCTACAGAACCAAAGAGGGAAAGTGAACTATTGTTTACATTTCAAATTCCTGAATTTACCACCAAAGATAATATACACATATCCACCGCCTTGCATTTTATTTAAAAGTGCGGATTCGCTACTACGGAATGTCGCCAGAAAGCGGTGGCACATCCGTCGGCCCGACGAAAGTTAAAGTTTGAGAAATATTTGATGGATTGACGGACAGAAAAAAGCTGCCCTGCGATTGGTTGAAGATCACGTGACTGCCGGACGGATGCTACGGATGGTTGTGAGTCCTACCTTAAGGCGCCCGTCTACCTGGCGCTTGAACTGCGTTGCAGTGTGTCCGAAATACACGTTTTTCAACGAAACTATTAAGCGTGCGTCCAACGTGCTGTTCAAGGAAAGAACACACACTTCAGACNCAAATACACGTTTTTCAACGAAACTATTAAGCGTGCGTCCAACGTGCTGTTCAAGGAAAGAACACACACTTCAGACGAGAGCTGTTAAGTACTTTAAAAATATCACGTACGTTAGAAACATCAATTCAGAGTACTCCAAAACCGCTAAAAACGGCCTTTCCAAGGCGCTGTAGCTCAAAATGCACGCATCAGATACATACAAAACTACTATAGGGGCCTGCACTGAACCTTCCTAAAGACTTCCCACTAATAAAATAATATGGTCACCGCTGAAAGTCCCATAGGTACACGCAGCACGACGAGAACACTGCACGCCAGTTCAGAGCCTTGCGCTTAGCGGCGATGGCGTACTTGATGCGCGTGGCAGTGTCGCCCTTATCGCTCCCGCGCTTCTCGGCCTAAACGTGGGAAAAAGTTCTAGGTAGACGGGCGCCTTAAGTTCTGTGAGTTATTTGTGCTTCCACTGACTTGGTATCAATGCGAAAAAAATATATTCAAGCTAACCAAAGTATGGGCCTGTGGAAAATTTAAAAGCAAACATACACGTTCATCTCTAATGACCACATTGATTTTGACACGTACAACGGTGATCGACGAGTTAGTGTTGGGACGAAAATAAACCTGCTTCATCTTAAATGTATGAACAGGACTGTGAAATCCAAGTGGCTGCTACTATTTTTAAGACAGCGTTTCCTTAAATAAGTGCTGTGATAAACCAGCGCGCTTCTTTTGACTATGCTGTAACACAAATTGGATGTAATAAAGTTACAAAAATGTTGCTCATTTTTTTTTTTTTTAGTAAAAGATTGTGCTTGTTGAAGAACCGAACGTAAACGAACGGCACATCGCTGTTGAAATACGCGAATCTGTACAGACCTATTGGCAATTCTCGAGCGAATGTTAGGGACCTGCGCAGAAGACGAATACGTGTACTTGTGCGCAGGGGTTCCCCACAGCACGCGTGCGTGCTGACGAGCCCAGCATTTGGCCGCCGTTCAACTCGCGCGTATTTACGGGCCACGCGAGACTCGTGCGGTTGAATCAGCACAGGTGGTTTGGCACAGCGCCGGCTTGCACGCTTTGTCTCGGCTGCATCGTATCTGCCACGTACCCACCTCGTATTTCCTCTGCGTTGCCACAGCGAACTCCCCCCAGTAAATGACCGCGAGGGTACCGGAAAACGTCGGTGTATCTTCAGATCTTTTTCGGAAGCCCTGCGAAATCCTTAGGATACTATAGGTTACCTTCGATTCAGTTTACATCAAGTTCAGTACATGGTTTTTGCTTATAAATACGATATTTATATTTATATTCGAGAAAGATTTTGATTGAAAACCTTTCTTCAAATACCCAAAAATAGGAACTGACCCCGTACAACCAAGAACTAACCAGTAAAAAAAAAAGTATATACCTAGAGCAGAAAAAAAATTGTAACAGTGCAGACTTGGGCGAATTCTTCACAATTTTTTTTTTGTGCAGTCACAGGAGCAGTAACCGTATCGCTACAGAAAATTGCTGTGGCATTAGTATTGGATTTAATAAAACTGTTGACACGTACTTGAGAGGCCAAAAAAAGGCTTCTCACTAATAGTATGTAAATTTCGACATTGACAGTATCACTTAGCAGGACGACGGGGAATAGTTCATATTGGCTGCTGTTCGAAAGGACTGTTGTCGCGTGACAGTTTTGAGGATTATAGCACGCCTTTGGCTCACTTCCCTCACCCCCTTACCCCAACCCCTTCAACCTTTAGCGCACTTTGCTGTCGCCTTCGAATAGGCACGTGGCATGGAAAATCTCCAGACACGTGAAGCTGAAGCGGAGGCCTCCCCCCCCCCCACCCCCTTCATCTACCTACGCCTCCAACCCGCCAGCAGATCTGTCGAGAGTGCAGGGCTTTCGAGTTATCACCCAAAATTATCAGGCGTAG
>NQII01003639.1:190123-202497 GCA_002778355.1 Clitarchus hookeri | reverse complement strand
TATGAAACAAGCGGTGAATATTTGTTGCATATCAGAGTCCGGACAGACATTTTTTGGAAATTTTACTATAACGAATAACATAATTTGACGGCAAGATCGTTTCCCAGATAACAAAACCCTTCTTAACGCAATTATAACTGTTAGACACACTTGTAAATTAAAGTAAAATTTACACTATGTATTTGTATATATACATAACATTTCTATAACTCTTCCATTTTTTGAAGTCATTTTCCTCCATCATCATACTTTTTTCAGACTATTAATTTATAGCGCAAAGAAAAAGTATGAAAGCATAAATATCCAAAATTATAGAAAATAATTTTAACCTCTTGAATACCCTTAAAATAATTAATTGTAAGGGCCACTAAAAAAAAAAAACATGCAGTTACGTGCGGTAACTGCTGTCAACACTCTGACCAACAAACCCAGATCGTTTCGTCATGCGGCAACGTGTAGGTCACGGGTTCGATTACAATCGACTTTTCTGCGAACGGTTTCTTCCAAGTGGTGTATCATCCCCAAATCTAGACAGTAGTCTATACAATTCATCGGCCAATCCACTGCCAGTCATTTACTCGTGTGCATGACCTGAACGAGGGTACACTGGTTGCAGATTTCCCCTTGGTATTATTCCCTTACTTATTCTTATTTGTGTGAAAGCCCTAAGGTTGTTCCTCTAAAGACATGCTTCCTCATCCCCAATAGTAGGCAAGAGCGCGCGTGTACTTCAGTTGGTTTCGTAGCGAACACTATATTGGGGACACCCGATTTTCGCAAAAAGATACAGTCCAGAGCACTGTAGGGTCGTCCAGCTTCTTTGATTGGCTAAAAAAAATCACGAAGGTTCAGTGTCGGAGTTACTTAGTCCTGAGTGGCTTGATCAAAGACGGACACGGCACCAGCAAGGTTACCTCCATATTGTTGTCGACTCCACACATACATCATAACTTCAGATCTGTTTGCTCCGATTTTTACGCGAAAAGTCACTGGCCCTAGTAATGTGTACAAAGCAGATAAACACGAACTTGCTTCGCCATAAGTGTAAACATTACACTCGCAATACAAGGTCAAGACTTTCAGTGATTTCCTCCAAAGGTTGATTTCAAAAGTTTCTTACTTGACTGTGAACAGTCTATACTGTGCCTGCAGTGGCCTTGTATTTTTGTGCGAATACATTGTGGCATTTGACTGGCCCAATAAGAATTAAGTTACTCCGGTACAGAACGTATGTGATTCGCACAGTATTTGAAACCATCCAATGGCGAAAGTGGCTATGGAATAAAATGTTTTTAAGTACAGCTAGACAGGAACTGTTCTCGCGCAAAACAGGTGTCTCGAAGTATAGGTAAGGTTTATTCTACTAAGGTAAAATTTTTCTCAAGTTGGGAAGATCAATGCTTTTAGCTTGGCAAGAAAAAATTTTCGCCGCCTGGTTGCATTTGTACAGGATTTTTCCTTTTTATGTGTTGGTAAATCGGATAGTTGCAATTTTCATACAATAAAATTGCGTAAAATCTTCCGATTTTTATTGAGTTAGAACTTACGTGAAGAATGAACTTTGTTCTTCGCACTAAGAGTATAAATATGTTCACACGTGGTTTCATATTCCATCGTAAATTGGATTTAGCAAAACGTCGGCATCACTTTATTTAAAAATAACCTAGTAAAAAAAATTGTGAAATGGTTAAAAATTTAATTTTTAGATCTTTCCTATGCAGTTACTTTGAGCTACATACATTTATTTCGCACTTCAATTCGTGACGCCTTTTCATTGAAACAAGCTTGCTTATGGACACTCGACGCCAAACAGTTGTATTTCTACACCATCGGAGGACGTAATTGGTAGTTACGAAATAAAGGTGATACTTAAAAATTTTTGCTGGGCAAAGTATACATCCCAATTCGAGCCACACACGAAATGTTACATCAAAATAAACAGAATTTCTCTATTTATCGTCACGTTAAAAGCGACCTCTTTGGAACGCCAGCGCACCTTGCGGCGGAAATTTTCCCTAGGCCAAACTCACCCATTATAAATTACGTTTTGTTCCTAACCTCAGTAGGACAAACCTTAACTCAGTGTATGTAAAGGTAATTGGCAGCAGGGTTCCATGGCTAGCCACCACCAAATCCTTGGGTTCGATACACCACTCACGGCTCACGTAGTAAACATACACACACAAGCCGGCAGGCACACGACAAATAAACACAACAACATTGACTCGCCTATTGTTTTGATGATGTCGTAATCGTCGAGGCCATTGTCCTTCTCGCTGTCGGAGTCGCTGCTCTCCGCCGACTTGACGATGGGGCTCTGGTTCCGCTGCGTGACCTTAGAAGACGCCATTCTTCATGGCACGCCGTGAGTAGTCCTAGGGGGTTGCAGGGAGGTAGGATAGACAAGTCACGAGGATTGAGAAGGGGTTGTCGAGCTCACAGAACCGGCGGTACACTCGCGCGAGTCCACATCGTGGTCGGGTGTTGACGGCTGCGGTGGTCGTAGACACAGAAGCGTCGTGGCGCACGCCGGCACACGAGAAGCGCACGATACACGCTCACTCACAGGTAACCTGCCTGCTCGTCGACCGGCAGCCAACTGGCGGTGGCGGTTGACGCTTCCCCTCCCACCGCGAGGCCAATTCCCCCCCTCCAAACCAGGTCCAACCGTCCCCCACTCCTCCAGCGCTTTCACTCCCCCTCATGAGCAGAACAACCCGGCGTGACTTCCGCTGCAAGTTTCCTAGCTGCGTTCTCAACAAANCCTCCAGCGCTTTCACTCCCCCTCATGAGCAGAACAACCCGGCGTGACTTCCGCTGCAAGTGTCCTCGCTGCGTTCTCAACAAATCTAACTTTTTTTTTTTTAAAACAGCAACAATGGGTAAAAACAACTACCGCTACCCGCCTGTTGGAAAACTCAAAACTCCTTTTAATTATTATTTTTTTTTACATGTACCTATTACACTGCACAGTTTGTCCGCGTTTATATTTACCAGTTTTGAAATTCGTTCTTAGTTTTTTGCAGCCTATTGTTCAACCTTCCGCAACGCACAAAATTATTTCTCAAGCGTCAGCATAGCGAACTAAAATATTGGCGGGAACGCTAGTTTTGGTGTTACTGATATGTTAGGGTTTTTCAAAAGCGAATTATTTTTTTTCTATCAATGGTAACATAATTAAAAAGACAAATCATGTCAAAAATAACATTCATGATGTTTTCTAGCATAAATATAAANTCTAAATATTGAGGAGTTTTATCTCGTGGCACGATATCAATGGTAACATAATTAAAAAGACAAATCATGTCAAAAATAACATTCATGATGTTTTCTAGCATAAATATAAACATTATAACAGAAAATCTTATTTTCGTTAAAATTTCAAGACATTTAATTTAACACAAAAATTGGGTTTCAACTAAAGTGTACATTGAAGTTACAGGACTTTCATGTTGCAATTACTTCTTTGAGATCTGACATGTGATTTAACTCTGGTATGGGTTTTACTGCTTGCTATTTTGACTTTGAATTTTGTCTGAAAAGTTTAATCTGAAATACCGGGGAATGGCATAAATTTAATTTACAAGAACTATTTAATGACATTGTGATTACATGAATAGTTATATTGACCTGTATCCTAACGTTTTATGTTGTTCAATTTTTGAGATATGTTTGAAAAATTATATAAATTAAAAATTATTACGTAATTGAATTCATTTTTGAAATATCTCTTTCCTCCACCACCATGCATTTTCAGACTGTCATTTCATATCTCAACGAAAAATAATGTAATATGCACGAAGAAAAAAAACTCTCTTTAACGCCCACAAGGAAAATGTATCCAATTTAAATATTACACTTTCGAAATTACGTTAAATTATCGAACTTTTTATAGTTTACTACCAACGTTATTGTAAGTAGGCCTTGCTACGTTCAGTGTTTTATGTAGACTTCATCATCTTGTTATAGGCGTAATTTGGGACAACAAAATTTTTATATGCATAGTGTTAATTCCACTGCATTATCGATATGAGGGGTCTGTCGGCTGCCACGCTGAAACTGCAGAGTAGTTAAGAATAAAGAGGTGAAATGGTGGCGTGTATTGCGAAGGTTCTTATCTTTGCTGCAATTAATATTATGTTAAGATTTTCCACAAACACTACGTCACCTTCCAGAGCATAGGAAGACGTCAACATATCCCTTAGTTTCATACAAGGGATGTACAAGTGTCAGATGGCACCAGTAACTTCAGCATGATAGGGGAAAGTAGCTAGGGAACTGAGATCAAATATATTGTTTGAAGTTGTTTAAAATTTGCATAATATTACATAAAAGTAATGGCAGGCATATAACTTGAAAATACAAATCTGTACACATTAAGATACTATAGACATACCAGCACAACGTTATCGCACAGAATAAGTAAGTACATAGATGCGAAATGGCGGGTATGGTTCCTTTGTGTAAGTGAACATCGTCGTTCGGTACCGATTTACTATAGTATGTTATGGAATATTCCCTATAGCCCTCACCGACCAGCAATATGTCGGAACGACCTTCACCCACTCGCCTCCTGGAGACTTCACTTGCCAGACGGAAGACCGACCAATAAGGAATATTCAATAACGTGCAACAGTAAATCAGACGCAAGGCTCGTTTCCACAGCTTCGCGCGGCCAATGAACGACCGAGTTCCCTTACATCACAGTAACCGCCACGCTATTTCGTTTCTGTATATTTACACACTAAACTTAAATCAGTGAGAATTGAGCCAGATCTGTGAAGACAGTGCAATTTCGAGAAACTGATAACCAGTGCCAGATAACTAATTAATGTAGTGACTGAATTTCACTGATTTATTTTTGATTTCCACTGAATGTCGGGAATTCCATTGCTGTAAGTTACTTGCTCCCAGTTAATTTGCTTGATTCGCCAGTCGGCAGTAGCTTATCAACTGATTTTAAGTGAATTTCTTTTCCACTGATAGATATCGCTGATTCGGACTTAGAGTGTACATATTCTGTGCTGCAACGTTGTGCTGGTCTGTCTGTAGCATCCTGATATGTACATGTGTGAATGTTATGGGAAAAGTCGTTAAAATTTCCTCTAGCGAATTACGCGGTCATGGTGTTACTGTGCGGGTGGGTAATATGACTATGGTGGATGGAGTAAGTTATTGTGTAACCTTTTAAAGACATACTTACGTGTGGTGAGGGACCACGGTTGGTGAACGGTAAGACTGCTCGCCTCTCACTAATCCTCGACCGGTTCACTCCGGATTTTCGCAAGTGGGGAATCGTGCCGGACGATGCCGCTGGTCGGCGGGTTTTCTCACAGAACTCTCGTTTCCCCCGCCCTTTTAATCCGGCGCTGCTCCATATTCACCTCACTTCACCCTCATCGGCTCTCAAGACCTCGCTGTTAAGAGCCGCCGAAATCTCTTCTCTCACTCACTTACGTACGAAGGGGGGAATATTCTCAACTGTATTAATGATAGTTGTTCACACACGAAAGTAGTAGGGAATTAAGAGTACTGGCGCAGGGGCTGGGGGTTGCGCAGCCGCGGCTCCACGGCTGCCATATTGGATGACGTCACATGGCAAACGCCTATTCTGTCATTCCTCGCCAGTAGCAGCTATCTTGGATTTCCCTTTTTCCCTCCTGCTCTATTATTCCACCTCGGCACTTCGTGCTTTTGCATTCCGTTTTGGTTTTTTTTATCATATTCCTCCCAGTCTCTACCGTTTCCCACGTTCTATCCCTCGGGGGTTTTCTCATATTCTTTCCAATCTCTCTCGTCTCCCACGTTCTATCCCTTGGGATTTTCTCACAGTCCTCCTGGTCTCCTTNTTACTTGGGGGCTTTCTCAGAGTCCTCCTGGTCTCCTTCCTGCCTCTAGTTCGTCCTGTCTCTCTCGCCTCCCACGTTCTATCCCTAGGGGGATTTTCTCGTCTTCCTCCCAGTCTCTCTTTCTCTTGTCTACCATGTTCTATCTTGGGGGTTTTCTCAGAGTACTTCTGATATCCTTCTTGCCTCTCGTCCATCCTATCTCTCTCGTCTCCCATGTTCTATCCCTTGGGATTTTCTCACAGTCCTCCTGGTCTCCTTCCTGCCTCTCGTCCGTTCTATCCCTCGGAGTTTTTTCTCATACTCATTCTAGGCTCTATACTTTTATGTTTTCCTCCTACCCCTCTCTCTGACGTTTCGCGCCCTCCTCCTTCACTGGCAACATCGTCTGCTGAAGGCAGCCATCTTTAATTCCCGCACTTGCCACCAGAGTGTTAGAAGTTCTACAGGTCGTGGCCAGGAGCGCTGGTATCAGTGCGGCCATTTTGTGTTGGTTGGTTCACACTATGTGCCTGCAGAGGCGCGCTAGCATCGGGGAGTATTGTTCAAATGGCGGTCGCCAGGAGTGCTGGGAATTATTTTTAATTGTTTGTGAACTCAAAAAATGCAGGCGGCATGCCGGATGGTTCCGGCCACCCTTGGGTCGCCATTCCGAGATCTTGACCACACTACCACCATTGCATGGGAAGTGAGACAAAATAATGTATGTACCCGCATCGACCAACACATACGCACACACACACCAGGCAATAGACTTACTATAATCGCGAAAAAATCAACATTATACAGTTTTTCCATAATTCTTCTGGATTCGCCTATGCTAATGACGCCAATTTTGAATATGCTAATATCTCACACATCAACCACCACCACCTAGCTGCTGGCTCTGGGTGAGGTTTTCTCATATTCCTTCTGGATTCGTCTATCATCATTGCATGGTTAGGAAAATTCATAAAGTAAATACTCGCACCATTCTACGCACTCACCAGACAATAAACTTGCCATCGCCAAAAAAAAAGAGGTTGTTTAGTGTCGAATGTACACATAGGAAATAACTGCAAGCACCGCATGCACGCACACATACTTTATATGTGTAAAATTTATACTTTAATTCCAGCGCCCGCCACCTGACTGCTGGTTGTGGACGTGCGGACGGGCTGGCATTCTCGCGGGTTTTCTCATATTATTTCTAGTCTTCTTTCCCCTGGCATTCTAGCAGGGACGAGTCTCATGCTCTGTTATTCCACCTTGGTTTTCTAATATTCCTTCTCGTCTCCTTCAACTTGTGCCCTGGAGGGGACGAATCTCATGCTCTGCCATTCCACCTTGGTTTTCTCATATCCTTTCTTGTCTTCTTTCACCTGGTATCCTGGTGGGGACGAGTCTCATGCTCTGTCATTCCCCCTTTGATTTTCTCATATTCCTTCTGGTCTCCTTTCACCTGCTGTCCTGGCGGGCACGAGTCTCATGCTTTGTCATTCCACTTGGACAGCACGGAGCGAAGCCTACCCATGCTCTCTTGTCTAGAGTCACACCGCGCTCACACGTCAAGTACGCCTTAAGCCCACGTATAAGCATAGTTGGCTGTAATGTCCGAACCGTTTAAAATACAGCCACCAAATTCATAACATATGTATCACCCCCAACAACGAAAAGGACTGCAGGGTCAAGTACACACTAAGCCTACTTATAAGTATATTTGGCTGTAATGTCCGAACCATTTAAGATATAGTCACCAAATTCATAACATAGGTATCATCACCCCCGACAACGAAAAGGACGGCTGGGTCAAGTATGCTCTAAGCCCACTTATAAGCACGGTTGGTTGTAATTTCCGAACTGTTTAAGATATAGTCACCAAATTCATAACATCGACATCTCCCCCAACGACGAACAGGGCAACAGGGCAAGCACGCCATAAACCTACTTATAAGCATAATTTGCTGTAATTTCCAAATTGTTTAAGAGAAGGTCACCAAATTCATAACATAGTCACCGTCCCCGAGGATGAAATGGGCTTCAGGGTCAAGCACACACTAAGCCTACTTATAAGTATAGTTGCCCACCATTTCCCACCCACAGAAGCTATAGGCGCAAAATACATATAATAAACATCACCTCTGAACAAGAACGGGTGGTAGGGTCAAGTAAAATTTAAGACATCTTATAAGCATAGTCGACTGCTATTTCCCATCCAACAAAGCTATAGTATTCAAATTCATAACATAGATATCGACGCCGACAACGAACAGGTTGGTGGTGTCACGTACACCTTAGCCCTTCGTATAAGTATAGTTGGCTGCCATTTACCACCCACAGAAGCTATAGTCATTAAATTCATATCATAGGCGGTANCATCACCCCCATTGAATAACAGGGCGGTAGGGACAAGTACACATAAGTACTTTTATAGGATAGGTGCCCATCATTCCCCACCCACCTAAGCTACGGCCACCAAATTCATATCACAGTCATTACATCTGACTTCAATCAAGGAGATAAGGACAAGTAGGCCTTAAACCCTGTTACGTGCATAGTTATACAGCCCTCCCGAACATTTGAAGTTAGGGAACATGTAACGACCATCCACGCATGTAGGTACACGTACAAGTGCGCCGAAAAGTTACCATTGCATGTAGGAGTGTAGAGTCTGAAATAGCACACATACTCATCAGCCTGCACGCACTCGGCAGTCACTCACCTTCGTGCTTGCCATCTGCTACCGCAGGTAGCTCGGATCTACTGTCGCTAACTGTCGCTCGGATCCCCCTCAGCGACAGTTAGCATCCCTTCGTTCACCATCATCCAGATTGTACACAGATGTATATAAATGTGACAATATATACATAAATAAATGCTAGCATGGGTAATATACTACAAACAACTATAAGAGAAAAAATCAGAAAACATACAAATGCAGTGTGTGCATGATAGTCGTGGGTAAAAGTAAAGTGCATATATAGTAACACAAACATACACCGTCAGTCAAACACAAGAACCGGGTGCCCGAGTCATCGTTAGCCTGGGTAACCCTTAACAACCACTAATATATTGAATAATAAAGTGGTATATAATTGTACCGATAACAATACGTACGTAGTCACAGGTTACACTAAAACATGTACGTGTTAATATAAATAAACACCATCAGCCTAGCGCAAGGGTCGGGGAAACTGAGTGTAAAAGATATGAAACCACCCTGTACATGAAAAATCAGTAACATAACAAACAATAGAAGACTGGCATATTATGCAAGTACATTACGAGCACGATATCATAACAAGTCACAATACATAAAAAAAAATACCGGATTGAGCCACATTCCATAATAGTGATATCAGTGTTGCTATCGTGCCAAGAAGTTTAGTAAAANACCCTGTACATGAAAAATCAGTAACATAACAAACAATAGAAGACTGGCATATTATGCAAGTACATTACGAGCACGATATCATAACAAGTCACAATACATAAAAAAAATACCGGATTGAGCCACATTCCATAATAGTGATATCAGTGTTGCTATCGTGCCAAGAAGTTTAGTAAAACCTAGAATGTACGCCGACATGAGAAATAACGAATGATCACAAGCCCCAATCTCAAATATGACTACAATGCGTCAAGTGCGATACACATTACGCAACTTGTAAAGCCTTTGTTCATTAGCTTGCCACAAAACAACATACATTTAAAGCATCAGTCGTGCAAGAGAGGTGTCACAGCTACACACTGATTCAAACAGATATAAAAATAAAATGTAAAGGAAAATAGTTGAAAGCACTTACTACTCAGAAAAATTTCATATTACACAAGCGTAGGGTGCTGTACGATGTGTTAAAAGATGCTGGACAAGACCAGGCCATCCTGGTTAGTACAACAGAATAGCAAACGATTTATGTACGAACCGACTGAAACGAAACCATTACATTCAGAGTACAGCCAACACTCACAAGACTAGCAGCGAAACACATCCGACCCGGCCAACATCGTGCGATCAATTAACACCGTGAGATGGAAACGCACCAATACGGGATCATGTGCTTATCAGTCCATATCCTCGCTATTTACATCGTTTTTTTTTTTTCATAGTGCGCTATTTTCATTGTCCGGCTGTGTATATTCCGTCACGAACTGGATACAGTTTTGCCAGAAGGTGCATATTTGTATTGTCCTTTAACATGATGATTGTATCTTTAAAATATTCGGCATGTGTGGCAACACTACTATCAACCAAATACCCACATCCGTTACTTATACCACTACCATTAAAACGGTTTAATTTTGCATTGTTAAAAAGTTCTTCGGGGATTGTAAAGCAATAAAACGATTACGTAGAGTTTTTTTTGTAAACACATACTTTTTCAAACTAGCTGCTTAGTGGATTCACGACACCTGATAATATTTTGATGTAAACAACACTAGTGCAAACAAGTTACTTTCTGTAGCCTTTTAAAAGAAGTAACAGACCATTTTCGCGAAACGAGAAACTACATTCGCAGTAATTTAAATATATTTTTGGATTTTTAAACAAATTTATAATTAATAAAAAGTGAAACATTGTTAATAATTTGTGAAATACTGCATTAGTAGGGCCAGTGACTTTTCGCGTAAAAATCGGAGCACACAGTAGACTTCAATACTATATACACACCTCAGCTGTTGGTATACCTCCATTTGCTGCTGGTGCCGTGTCCGTCTTTGACCAAGCTACTCAGAACTAAGTAACTCCGACACTGAACCTTCGTGATTCGTGCGCAAACGGTTAACACGGACAAGAACATTTTTTAGCCAATCAAATAAGCTGGACGACCCTAAAGTGCTTTGGACTGTTTCTTGTCTCGAAATCTTTTCGCGAAATATCACTGCCCCTATGCATTAGTGTCAGATTAAAATTCTTGTCGAAACTGTACCAGGCAGCATGTCCGTACAAGAAATGTTCAAATGTGTTTTAGAACAGTGAGGAAATATGAACATCTTAGCGAATGGATGCCACCTTCGTTGCCAGGAGCCTTCAGATGACGAGGTTTCTAGTTTGAATCTCAGTCTCGCCACTGACCTATGTGTGTCGTTCGCAGGTGTTAACATGGGTTAGTGTGTAAGACTGAGTTTAAAGATTGCAGCTAATATCATGTTGAAAAATTACACGCCTTTCCCCAGAACTTCAAAACACATTACCGCGAACTGAGCGAACCTAGCCAAAACACATTTCTGTGTATAGTAATAAAAATTATATTATTTAGACTATAAATAAGAATAAAAGTATTTTTATCCTAATAATTAAATAAATGAACCTTAAACATCAGTTTTCCAAGGTAAAAAATGCGTCTGTGGATTTGAAATCAGAATCAACGAAAAAAGTACATATTGTAAGATAAGAAAAATCAGGTTAATCGTGGTAATTTTTGACACGTGTATTTAAAGTTATACAAGAGACTTCGAACTGCATTACTTACTAAACGTAGTGTTATCTTTGTCTGTTGTAGTACTCTTGCAAATGTTTCAGCTTCCTTTTCTTCGACAGAGCACTACACTTGCCGCTTCCCTTCGTACTCTATCGACGATCAATTATTTATTAATTCATTCACATTACAGTGCCAACACTTGAAACGAGGCGATACTAATGACCTCCGCGCCTGAACTGCAAATACTCTCCGCAGGTTTGTGCGCGTGTTGCTAGGGCAGCACAGCGCGCTCTACACGGCGCGCGTATGTACTATTATTCCATATTTAGCATACAATATTCTACTGTCTATACATTTGAACTTGTTTTACTTTTGCGTACATGAAAATTCATCCTGATATTATTGTAATTTACATTTATATAGCCGAAATTAGTCTGAGTTTTTTCGGGCTTTCTAAATTCACAGCATTTACATTTGCAAAAATGTATAATAAAACAATAACTGTCATGTGGTGCAAAACACGTTGTTTTCATATTTTAAATACATGCATATTTGTAATAGTGGATTACTTGGTTTTATAGTTCGGTGCAATAAGGAATTTATTTTCTTACATTGTATGTTCGTTTCAAGTTATATTTTCAACAACGCTCTAAAAATAAGTATTAGAAGAACAGTTTTTAATGTTTGGTTATAACGATGTGTATCTGTGTGTGCATATATATATATATATATATAAATATATATATATATATATATATATATGAAGTCATATGTTTGTGTACATGTGCATTTATAGCGGATTCAAATTTAAGGCGAATAGGAAATACGCAAGTTGTACATAAACGTCTTCGTAGTATGTATTCTAAAGATATTGCAACGAGAAAGCACACAGAAGAGCCAAAAAATCTGGTATAGGCGTGCGTATACAAATAACAGAGGTATGGAACAAATCAGAGTAACGCGATGCGGTCGGCAGCTAGATCGGTTACTGCTGCTACAATGGTAGATTATCAAGATTTACGTGAGTTTGAACGTGGTGTTATAGTCGGCGCACGAGAGATGGGACATAGCATCTCCGAGGTAGCGATAACATTTGGATGTTCGCGTACGACCATTTCACGAGTGT
>NQII01003639.1:170818-189973 GCA_002778355.1 Clitarchus hookeri | reverse complement strand
GGGGGGGGGGGGGTATGTACCAGTTTTTTCGGCTCTTCAGTGTATGTTCCTATTGGCATATTCCAAGGAGGCTCAAGAGTTAATCAGTTAAATACACATCTCGTAGTATTAAAATAATAAACTTGTATGAAAATTCAAAACGAGTTTATGGCCAGCGTGCGTCCTCTATAAATAAAATAACAAAGTTTGGGATAAACAAGTCCTTTTCCCCATATAACTTTTCCTAACCGTTATGTGCGACTATTGTGTTGCAGAAAGTTGTGTATTTAGTGGTTACGTGTATTTATTGCTGTAAGCTGAGGCATGAGCTCGCACGTGTTTACTCGTACTAGTCGTGAGCGCCGATCAATTTTATCAGCGCGATGAAACAGCGATAACAGCTTCACAGTCGCACGTTACGCAGACGTTTGTGGCTGGTGTGAAGTCGCCAGCCTACAAAAGTAATGCGTCTAGTTAAAGGGAGCCCACTTTTACCTTCTCTTTATGCAACAGACTCAAGTTTTCCTTTGAGACCACCTTATTATTCTCGCAGAGAGATTTCGGAGTGAAACGACAAAGTTGCTTTAATAGCCCCGCAAATCTGGAGATACTTCAAGGACACAATGGCACGTGCACCAACTGTCTCTTTAATTCCCCGTTCAAGTACTAAGTGAACTGACGTGCAGCGTTGTCGTTATGCTAGATACTTCAAGGACACAATGGCACGTGCACCAACTGTCTCTTTAATTCCCCGTTCAAGTACTAAGTGAACTGACGTGCAGCGTTGTCGTTATGCTAGATACTTCAAGGACACAATGGCACGTGCACCAACTGTCTCTTTAATTCCCCGTTCAAGTACTAAGTGAACTGACGTGCAGCGTTGTCGTTATGCTAGATACTTCAAGGACACAATGGCACGTGCACCAACTGTCTCTTTAATTCCCCGTTCAAGTACTAAGTGAACTGACGTGCAGCGTTGTCGTTATGCTAGATACTTCAAGGACACAATGGCACGTGCACCAACTGTCTCTTTAATTCCCCGTTCAAGTACTAAGTGAACTGACGTGCAGCGTTGTCGTTATGCTAGATACTTCAAGGACACAATGGCACGTGCACCAACTGTCTCTTTAATTCCCCGTTCAAGTACTAAGTGAACTGACGTGCAGCGTTGTCGTTATGCTAGATACTTCAAGGACACAATGGCACGTGCACCAACTGTCTCTTTAATTCCCCGTTCAAGTACTAAGTGAACTGACGTGCAGCGTTGTCGTTATGCTAGATACTTCAAGGACACAATGGCACGTGCACCAACTGTCTCTTTAATTCCCCGTTCAAGTACTAAGCGAACTGACGTGCAGCGTTGTCGTTATGCTAGCGAAACCACGAGACACGAAACTGGAGCTTTTAAATTTACAGTAAAATTAAAAACGAAGACAAATCCATGCCTTACGTATTCGTAACGCCTAAAAATTATAGCTCTCTATCAGGTTACTGTACGTGCTGCAGATATCTCGAGACATTAGCTTTTACATACGAAAGATTTTGTTAAATTAAATTTGTAGCCTGCGGCCGTAGGAAATTGCTTTGTTTTTATNGACACAATGGCACGTGCACCAACTGTCTCTTTAATTCCCCGTTCAAGTCCTAAGTGAACTGACGTGCAGCGTTGTCTTTATGCTAGCGAAACCACGAGACACTAAAATGGAGCTTTTAAATTTACAGTAAAATTAAAAACGAAGACAAATCCATGCCTTACGTATTCGTAACGCCTAAAAATTATAGCTCTCTATCAGGTTACTGTACGTGCTGCAGATATCTCGAGACGTTAGCTTTTACATACGAAAGATTTTGTTAAATTAAATTTGTAGCCTGCGGCCGTAGGAAATTGCTTTGTTTTTATAGACCGCCTTTAACGTCCCCGGAAGCTGGTTGCTTATGCTACAAATGTCACACATCTGCTTTCATGCCATATAATTTAAAACAGTCTTTGTTGTTGTTGTTGTTGTTGCTGTTGTTGTTGCGGTTGTTGTTGTTGTTGTTGTTTATAACTCCTTTCATGCACGTAAAACCACCAAGTGTCTCCAGGTTTGCGCGGCTCTTAAAGCAACTCTGCTGGTTTACTCCGAAAACTCTCTGCAAGAATAATAATTTCTAAAAGGGCTCAAGTTAACATCTGTGATGAAAAAGTGTTACAGACAGTGCATGGGTTTATGCGCGTGTGTCCGTCATCTAGTTAAGAAAAGCACTAGCCTGAAGAAAAAAAATAGGATTTTCAGACCTAGTGTATTTCTTGTGTGTTTATGAAAAGTCATTACTCGGTGGATTTATGCCTTCTCTAACCATAGCATATTTCATCACAAACGATGACTTGGGCAGTGGATATTTCAAATGTAGATTTCAATAGTGCTTTACCATGAACGGCCTTTAACGAGATTCAAGTTTGCGAGACGAATTATTTGTTTGATAGCACGTATCCACAGAGTACAAAGGGACGGTTTACAAAGAGAGAAGATAAATTAAATATAGTAAGTAGGTCACGGATAAAAAGGTGGTCGCCAAAGGAATAAATGCTCTCAATGCCTTTGGTTTCATGCTCTTCAGAAGCGGCGACCCATGCACATTCGTGGGAGCTGAACTGTTTCGGTCACCGGCTCAATGCCTCACGCAGACGTCCTGGAAGGGTGTATTTAGAAAACTGAAAGGTTGCAAGAAGCACGGCGAGCTAAGCCTATTGTGGCATTCCGGGAGAAACTTCTATGAGATTACACACGAGTCTTTGACAAGCGGAGGGAAAATCTGAACTTTAAATTTTATTTTTTTTTAGAACTGTGATTTTGCACTCGGGGGAAAAAAATGTTCAATGTGCCAAGTTCCTGCAACCTAATTAGTGACATTTCGTTCCTGCTTCTGTTTCGGTTTACGTATAATAATTCTTGGTCTCAGAAATTTGAATTATTTTTTAAAACATATTTTGAAAAATAAAAGTTTACTTTAGGCTGTTCACGGTAAAGTGACCATTTTTAAAGACCTGGCGTTTTTTTTTGTTAGAAAATTTATATCCTTTCGCCACTTGTTAATGCAAACACTGGTGCTTGAGTAATAAACACATCCTATGCATTTCGCTGTAACAAAAACAAAAAGTGCAAGACCATAATGCACTTTACCGTGCACAGCCTATATCAATATGTGTTCATAGTAACTGTTATTTGGGCACTGACTGTACCTCCGTGTTGAAAAAATGTTGTAATATTATCGTTTCTCTGTCGGTAGGGAACTGGGAATTTCGCAAGTTCATTTGATGGCCAGGATAAACTCGACAGTTCTGCATACACCGCAAGCGCTATCGTTTGTTCTTTAATCGACTCTTCATGATGAGCGCTTTCTCCTGTGTTGCACGTAGTTCGCTCGGTCTCTTTCGACACGTGCGCATTACTGGTTTACAGTCCTTCGTAGGACGTGTCACGAAACGAGCGGCCCAATCACAGACGCAGCAAGAAAATAGAAGAGTTTAAGAAAATCTACACTATCGTCGCTGGAAGTCTCAAAATTCCCAGATTTCTATCTGGTTGGTTACGAAGGATATTTATTGATATTTGAACTGCAAAGATAATGCAGTATGGAACCGAATCACACCAGACATTCCAGGCATTTTTTTAAACTATGGTAGGTTAATAATTTAACATGTAAATTAATAACGTATTTTACTAAGTTAATCAAGAGCGAAATTTTGCATCGGGATTTTTACCTTCCTTTCCTTTGGAAATAAAAGTGTCAAATTTTTCTGCTTGCGTATCCGTCCGTGTGTACTTCTATAGGTGTGTGATTATATATATAGATCAATTTTAATTAATTGTTTGCCCCCTCTGAGCAGATTTTGATTAAGTTAGTAATTTAAAGGTTAACAAAATCTAGCAGTGTTTCTTGATCTAGCTCAAAATTGATTGTAAAACACAACCACCACTCAGTCAACGCTCTGCCTGCTCGTCGCTTCGCTGGCGCGTACGGTCGCACAATCGTCGAAAAATTCAAAACTGTCGGCTCGAAGGCCCGTCGCAAGAACATTCTTGAAAAGATAAAACCCAGAAATTGAATTCGCTGAAGGTCAGGAGAGCGCGAGTCCCAATAAACTTACCTCGCACACGCGACGACTGGCCTTTGTAAATCGCCGCCCGCTTCGCTTGCAACAAGCCTAGTCTTCACATGCTTCTTCGCTCGCTCATGCGGGACTTGTAAAGAGAAGCGATGCAAAGCAACACGTAACACTATGCAACCGGTTTTAACTTAACTTTGTATACTGCATCTATGGAAATCTCGAATGTGCCAATATATAACCATTACGTCCTTCATTTATGAAGATTGTCACATGAAAAAAGAAATTGTGGATTTACGCCATATCTCAAAGATCATTTAACCGGTTACCACTAAATTTTAAGTGCAGGTGGTGTTACAGTAGGGTATGCAAAATAACATGTTTTAGGAGAAGCAGGTATTTTTTTATATAGTGTTAATATAAATAATGTAGGTTAATACGTTAAATCTATTCAACTATTTTACAAAATTTTATCAAATTTTGTTTACTAACAGTATGTATTAGAAGCATCAATTATGCATACAGAGATCTTCTAGCTCGTCTTTTTGCAAAATAGTGCCAAGTGAGATAATAAAACATTTTGCCTTATTTCCGAAACATGTCAACTAATTTCCACCAAATTTTCCACACCATTAGTGCTACAGAATGTCATGTAAACTTAGGCCGTACGTTATTTAAGTGGGGTCAGACATTGATTTTAAAAATGCTGGTCATATAAATATTTTGATAAGTTTGTTGTTTCATTTAACATTTAACCAAATCCAACCAAACTTTCCATGCTGATGGTATGTATTAAAATCATGGTACACGGAACCTTTATTTTGGCAATTCTGTAAGATAGTACCAAATAGTAAAGTAACATTTTGACGCGTGGCACATTAAGTCAGTAGAGAACGTCGCTGTCACAATCCCCCTCCCCAGCTATATTATCCTCCCCGCGAGCGCCAACAAGTGACACGCGTTGCAGGACACGTGGACAGCCAGGGCAGGTCAACCCAGAGGACGGAGACTCAGTTACACGTGTCAAGGTTGTGCCNTTGCAGGACACGTGGACAGCCAGGGCAGGTCAACCCAGAGGACGGAGACTCAGTTACACGTGTCAAGGTTGTGCCGCGTAAGAGCTGGCATATCGCCGAAGCACCAGGAAGGCGCTATGTAAATACGTAGGAAAGCGGGTGAAATTGCAGAGCCAACTCCTTTCCCCCCCCCTTTTAGCTTACCACGGGGCAACTTGGACAAGTTTGAGGGTGCAGGTCACCCCTCCTTCTACCCACCAACAAGAACCATGGCACGTGTATGAAGTATTCAATTGTTCTGCACCCTCCTCCACACTCCTCCCCAAACAAGGGAGACACGTGTAGGAACTTAAGGAGGGAGTCAAGAGAGGATATAAGTGAATTTACGAGAGAAGAGGGTTTCAGTTTTATCACCGTGCCGAGAGTCAGTTGAGTCGGGAATCGCGAGAGGACGTCGGAACAAGAGGAGAGCGTTGAGGAGCGAACCCAGAGCATCAGTCGAGGGGAGATGGCACCAAACGCGGGCGTTTCCAAGGCCGCCCACACCGTCGGACCTCATCCAGCCGACACGTACCAAGCACTACAAGCAGAGCTAAGTATCAAGTCGTCGACCCAAGAAGCCCCCCCCCTCCCCCACGACGTCACCCACAGTTGATCCGAGTTAGTTATATAGAGTACCACACCTCGGAAGGGTTTCTGTATATTTAAACTCAAGACAATATAGCCAACCAGTAAAGTGAAACACAGACAGACTACCTTATTGTTTACCCTTAACCTATCAGGCACCGTACAGTCTGTGCCTGGAGGAATTAACTCTGACCCCATGAACCACTCTGTATACCACAGGTGGGGAATAGCGTCAATTTTTATGCCATATCTCAGACACCAATGAACCGATTTACACCAAATTCTTCACGCAAGTAGCGCTACGGTAGGCCATATAAACTTACGTAATTTAAGTGGTTCGGACACATATTTTCAAAATGATGGCCCTGTAAATATTTCAGGTTTTTAAAACCTATAATTTCGGACATTAGACTGATTACATCTGAAGTTGTTTCTCCGAATCCAACCTAGCTTACCGTACGAAGTTTTCTGGGTTCGAGAATCGGCAAAAGGAACTTGTGTATCTGTAATTGTCTCACTACTGTTGCATATGTTTCTGGTTTCATCTCCAATGATATTGCTTTCAACGAGACGTAAAGGCCTTCCTACCATCTAAGCTTTTAATAACTTCATTAAAATGNATCTCCAATGATATTGCTTTCAACGAGACGTAAAGGCCTTCCTACCATCTAAGCTTTTAATAACTTCATTAAAATGGTTTGCATCTATGTAGAGGAAAATAGGCTCTATAGTTATTACAATAACTTATTGTTTTAAGTGTAATATTATGTTTAGTAGAAGTGTAATATATTTGATTGTACCTTAAAATTTAAATTTAATATCCTGGCTATAAGAATGTTTAGGAAAGGCAAGGTAATTTTTTATCGTGGGAAGATAATACTTATTGTTTTACAGTGCTTTATAATAGATACAAAGTTTCTTTGACTCATTTTTTATAGCAAGTTACATGTCGTTCGATCGTAGCACTACCTATTTATCCTAAGCTAGTCTTTCTTGCGAATGCGTTCTCGATGCAAGTATTTTATGTGTTAATATTTTATATTCTTTGTTTTTTAAATAAATGTAAGGTACTTTTTTCAATCTACTTTTTTTATTGTGTTTCTGCTATTTTCTACTGTGGCGACACTAAGTTACACCGACTACAAGATGTGAAATAGTCCGATGTACTCCATCATAATGTGTTTCCAAATTGTGCAACTAGAATGCCGTATTTGGGAATTTCGTTGCTAAGATTTTATTTTCGTCTTTAATTTGGAATTCACACCGGGTAGGTGGTGGGCACTTATTTCAAGACATTCTCTACTAACTTCAAGACATTCTGTACTAACTTCAAGACATTCTGTACTAAATTCAAGACATTCCGCACTAACTTCAAGAAACCAGGGAAAATGTCCAATTAACCTTTCATTTTTGGTAGCAGACGTAGTCCTTGGCGATGCCATTATTGAAAAAATAAATATTAAAACTAAGTCTAGTAAAAGTCTAGTAAAACAGCAAGGATTCATTAAAATAGTCTTGAGGAGATACGTTCTTCTGCGTCGCGTGGTTATGCTCTGTCAGATATGACGGGTTGTCTCTGATTACTCAGGCTCCAAGCGNGATACGTTCTTCTGCGTCGCGTGGTTATGCTCTGTCAGATATGACGGGTTGTCTCTGATTACTCAGGCTCCAAGCGTGTGATTCTTGCCCAGACTCCGACATGATTCAATAAACGGATTGACTGAATCATGGGTGCAATAAAGTGATTCTTGCACAAACAATGCAGAGGAATGTATTTGCCAGCACAGTTTCACCAGTTTGTATGTTTTCAGTTGACAGGATTTTTACTTTGGTAGAAAATTTACTTGGCTTTACGGTAAATACCATATAAATATTCGTGTCTATATATATTTTTTTTTTCTATCAAAGTAAAAATCATGTCAATTGTCGAGTCTCTATAACGACCGTGTTGAAACCACAGTGATGTTATTTTATAATGTGGATTTGTACGTTTTGTGTGTTTTACACGAAAGCAAAACGTTAACATGTCACTGTCCATGTTATTGAAATACAAAAACGTTAGCTCCATGCTGATATGGTTTTCTGTCGCATAAGGCTGTAGGGCGTAGGCTATTTCGTTCACAACATCTTCGTGTTTATGTGTGAAGTAAACTGGAGCGCCAAATCCTGTAGTATTTNAGTAAACTGGAGCGCCAAATCCTGTAGTATTTTAATGTATCCGTTGCGTACTTGAAATGACGCGTTGTCTCCGCCATAATTTTACGATCTTTCCACCTGACCACAAACTACATTTTGTCGAATCTTAGGTCGAAGCATAAATTTTGTTTGCCAGTATGCCAGCTTAACAGAATTTGTCCATTCCGCCGCTTGTGCGACAAAGCTGCAACAAATGAAGTAAGAAGAACGAAGATAGCAGGTTTAGAAATTACTAAAGCTACACCAACAAGCCAACGGTTAGCACGCGAAAATAAACAAAGCTACAGAAGTATTCGTGTTTATATTACTGCAAAGAGGATTGGCGATAACTGACGTTATCTAAAGTGGGCGAATGTGTTGTTATCGAACAAATGCCAACTTCTGGAAACTTTCGTGGCATATTTCATCGGAATTTTTTTTTGGTTTGGTCTCGCAGCTGTTTATAGACACCGTAAACTGTGGTTTCCTGCAGGCCAACCTCNATCGGAATTTTTTTTTGGTTTGGTCTCGCAGCTGTTTATAGACACCGTAAACTGTGGTTTCCTGCAGGCCAACCTCGAGTGCTGGCCGACCAGCTGTTCAGCAAGCCGCAACCACTAACGTTATTCATTAATGGTTGGAACACACGTCGTCTATCAGCAGACCCAAGACCTGCTGTGTTTCCTCTACACACTTGGTAACTACTCCCATCTGTCTAGTGGAACTATAGTACGCATTAATTTCTTGCTTCCCGCTCAGTGCTATGCATCAGCTATCTTGACAAATAACTTTTATTATTTTTTTTTTTACTTATCGTACGACAAAATAAAACACACGGCACAGGGGAAGAAGACAATAAGCTAACTGGTATGTCTTCCTTGAAATTTACTTTTAATCTAGGTTAAATACCCTGCGACCTATCAAATTTGAATAAAAAGAACTTGGCCCGTATATTTTTCACAAATTTTTTTCTAAGTTAATAAATAACCTTATTTATTTTTAATTTATAGTTATGCGAGAGAGGTTTAAATTTGGTTTTTTAATATCTGTGATAACTGCTTACTTTCACCATAATTAAAATTTTAGGCATATTTTACAGTTATATGTCATATTCGAGATCTGTTCCAAGAATTATAAATCCTTGTATTAATAATTTTAAAGTTAGAGTCTCAATGAATGTTTCCAAACACTAAACTTGAAGCAGTTCAATCCTTTCAAGCGTAAAGAATCTCCCTGTTTTAAGAACGCCTACAGAATCAGATTTAATATTTGTAAAATCTTTCCAACTTAGTTTTTTATCCTAAAATACATATATTATTTTATTCTTTCAGTTCTTTGTGAAGACGTTACAGTATCATTTCGGTGTATTTCATGTGTTGGTAAACATCACGTTATATTCCTCATACTTTACCATTTATTCTAAGCTTATTTAAAAAAAAAACTAGTTGTTTGTACGCCAAATATTGAATACAAAAATACATGCCTTAACCGAATAAAATTTTCAGTGTATAGTATATTGTAATTTATTCGAGCTTTCTGTTTATCTCAAACTTATCAATGTTCCCCACGAAATTTACGCAAAATTCCAGTAAATGAATTTTTGTTTCCGGTGCATTAAATAATTATATTTAAAATTTTAACACCTTATCGAATGACGAAAATGGGCTTTTTACGTGTTCCATGTCCGTTTTCTTACGTATCCATGCATTATAGGACAGGCTTAATACTGTATTTTATTCAAGTTTCATTAAAATNCCATGTCCGTTTTCTTACGTATCCATGCATTATAGGACAGGCTTAATACTGTATTTTATTCAAGTTTCATTAAAATGAAAACCTTACGCTTTTTTTTCATCCCAAAATAGAATGTGTAAATAGTGGTGGAAATGTAAAATATCATTAAAACTTGGTATAATAAACCGCTGGTTTTAATGACATATTTTTTTTTCCTTTTGTTTACGTAACCAAATATTTATGAGCAAAAGGTGTAAACAAATTTAAAAATTATATTTTACCAGTAGTAATTATAAACGGACACGTGGAATATTGAAACTTTGGCGCTTTAAAGCGTGTTAGTATTACATAACAAAATTTTACGCAAATTCAAGTTTTCTACAAGTTGGCAANTCAAAACCTTAAGCTTTTTTTTCATCCCAAAACAGAATGTGTAAATAGTGGTGGAAATGTAAAATATCATTAAAACTTGGTATAATAAACCACTGGTTTTAATGACATATTTTTTTTTCCTTTTGTTTACGTAACCAAATATTTATGAGCAAAAGGTGTAAACAAAATTAAAAATTATATTTTACCAGTAGTAATTATAAACGGACACGTGGAATATTGGAACTTTGGCGCTTTAAAGCGTGTTAGTATTACATAACAAAATTTTACGCAAATTCAAGTTTTCTACAAGTTGGCAAAAGTTTGAATGTATTTTTCATTAAGAGCGCTTGCTAAAATTTTATTTTCATCAAAATAGTTTTTTATTGTGAGGCAAAAAATGTATTATATATTTGATGTAAAATAAAATATTATATAAAATAATACAGATAATATAAAATTATATACATAAATGCGTTTATGAACTGATGGATTGTGTATATACGCATTTACAACCAAAGAGTAAAAGTGGGAACGACTCAGTGCCTAACTTGCACCATACCACAAAACATACCGCAACTGCAAGACCAGCTTGCAAGATACAACAGAAAACAATCATAAACAATTTAATAACCAAACAGAAAATATCTATTGTTGGAACCTGAGTTAATATAGTGTGCAGAGAAGCCATAGTTTCAACATCCAAGTATTTACAGCGATTTGTACTCAGTTTAATAAATCCATGTTTAAGAAGCGCAAACCAGCAAATATATTGTTATAATTAAACTAGTTCAGGGAGATACAAAATAAAATAGGATAATTTACAACAGTTTTGGTTTCTTGTGTTGCCACTGTAACAAGCATTGTATTCTGTTGGGGTCCGTAGTAAATCACCACGTAACTACAAGCGGGAACAGATACGAACAAATTTAGGAGAGGAATTGGGACGACAGCACCGTCACAGCTGAAGGTACGTATAATAATAATGGCGTGTGGGGAGTGCACCCAGGGCAAGGCAACACCTTCCGAGTGACGGTCTTTCCGAGCATGACAGAAATGNAAAGTAAAAGTGGGAACGACTCAGTGCCTAACTTGCACCATACCACAAAACATACTGCAACTGCAAGACCAGCTTGCAAGATACAACAGAAAACAATCATAAACAATTTAATAACCAAACAGAAAATATATATTGTTGGAACCTGAGTTAATATAGTGTGCAGATAAGCCATAGTTTCAACATCCAAGTATTTACAGCGATTTGTACTCAGTTTAATAAATCCATGTTTAAGAAGTGCAAACCAGCAAATATATTGTTATAATTAAACTAGTTCAGGGAGATACAAAATAAAATAGGATAATTAACAACAGTTTTGGTTTCTTGTGTTGCCACTGTAACAAGCATTGTATTCTGTTGGGGTCCGTAGTAAATCACCACGTAACTACAAGCGGGAACAGATACGAACAAATTTAGGAGAGGAATTGGGACGACAGCACCGTCACAGCTGAAGGTACGTATAATAATAATGGCGTGTGGGGAGTGCACCCAGGGCAAGGCAACACCTTCCGAGTGACGGTCTTTCCGAGCATGACAGAAATGAAACCCTAGAATGGAGCGGCACTGGAATGCAAGGGTGGGGGAAACTGGAGCACCCGAGAAAACCCGCCGGCAAGCGGCATCGTCCAGCACGATTCCCACATGCGAAAATCCGGGAGTGAACCCGCCGGGTATCGAACCCGGATCGCCCTGGCCACTACGCCACCGCTGCCCCTCTGAAGGTAAGTAAAATCGCTGTATGTACAAGACATCTTGTCATGGTTTACGACCAGCCCCAGAATTCACTGATGTAAAAAATCTTCATAAATTTACCTCATAGAGTCATCCCAAAAAANTGGTTTACGACCAGCCCCAGAATTCACTGATGTAAAAAATCTTCATAAATTTACCTCATAGAGTCATCCCAAAAAACAGAGATGTAAAACGTACGACTTACACGTGGGTAGTACAAGCGACTGTATGAGATAATGTGCAAATCTCTNAAAAAACAGAGATGTAAAACGTACGACTTACACGTGGGTAGTACAAGCGACTGTATGAGATAATGTGCAAATCTCTCCTAGTGTCTGTCCAGGAAAGCACTGAAGTTGAGTCGCCGTTCTTCGCGTTATTGTGTCTCGAGAGGATTTCTCTCCTTTGCCCATTCCAAAATATGCAGTTGTTCACAACTATAACTACCACCACTACAGCTATTACCACTATAACCATCACCGCTACAGCTCCCACCACACCATCACCATCGCGTCATCGCGTTGACCATCACCATCACCAAAACCCTCCACAATCACCGTCTTCATTGCTTCTTCCGCACCCTAAATTCTAACCAGTGGAAAACCACTGATTCGCAGTGAAATTCAACTACTCGGAATCAGTGAAAATGGCTCCGCTTAGAATCAGTGAAAAACCACTAATTGTTTCAGTGAAAAAATTTCACTGATTGAATAAGTGACGGCCAACAGCAGTGGTGAATTAAATATTGTTTTTATTGGATTTAGCCAAATAATTACGAGAATTATACATATTTATGGTAGTTTACTATTTATGTTGCACAATTTACTGTAATCTAAAAAAGTAAAAGAATCTCCGCACATGGTCGGGATTGAGCTCAGACACCCTTTCCAAACCGCCTTAGATCTTTATTTACCTTACCATCCGAGCTACCAGTGAAGAGAATAATACGTAGGAAAATACATGTCTCATATTACTCATCGAAAGTGTGTAGTTGTAAATTGTGTATGTCCTTACTTTTAGTTTTTTGGTGTAATTAGTACCGTTGGGATTGTTAAAACGAATAGTACATATGAGTGCACACTCTTAACCACATGATAAACAAAGCGTTGTTATGATTACATGAAAACGAAATTATAGTCGTAAAGACGGAATGAAAGAATGCATTTTCAGGGTACCCCATAAAATGACGTTAATGAAGATAAAACACATTTTAGAAAGTTTTTTTAAATTGATTTTATTAGTTTATACGTAGTTATTTCACTTGATACGCATTGTTTAACGGTCATTTGTACACGCTGTTTAACTAATCCATCAGTCAAAAAACAAATCACTGAAAAACAGTAAAAACCTCACCTCACCACTGCCACCATCACTGCAACTACGGCAATAATAGCCACCATAACCAAGAGAAACACCACGACCAATAATACAAAATATTCTGGCCGCAGTGGAGACAAATCATTTCAGATACTGTGAGACGGCACTTACGGATTTTATGATTACCTGTCCAGCAAACCCTATTGGCTCTTAACTGATTCAGACCCAATNTGTGAGACGGCACTTACGGATTTTATGATTACCTGTCCAGCAAACCCTATTGGCTCTTAACTGATTCAGACCCAATGTACACAATCGTGTACATTACGTACACGTTGGCAACTTTTGGTCTCTACTAATCACTGCGAAGTTCAGTGACCAATGATCTTACCTGTGGGTAGATGATTCACAAACCGTCCTACTGGTCTAGGTCAAAATTGGTTCATATAACTGTAGCCTAACAAATAGCCTACATATCATTGGCTGAGGCAAATAAACAAGTGTTGTGTCAAATTAAGTACAGCAAGCATTATACATTTTTTTCACTCTAAACCTGAAACAGTGACAATTAAACCAAATCAGAGACAACCAGTAAAAATTGAGCACTCATAATCAGTGCCAGATAACTAATTAGTATGAGGGTTGGGTTTCACTGATTTATTTAAGATTCCCACTGAATGTAAATAATTCCACTGATATAAGTCACTTGTTCTCAGTTAATTTGCTTGATTTGTCAGTCGGAAGTAGCTTATCAACTGACTTGAAGTGAATGTTATTTCACTGAAAGATATCACTGATTCCAGTTCTGAGTGTTGTTTGCAACACCTGAAAACCGTAAATTAAAGTGGATCTGAAAGGGTTATGAGCCGCCCTCCACTCCACACCACTCTTATTGGGCTGCTCAACCCCTCCTTACCACGAACTGCACCCAGGGGACCGTTACCACGAATTTATTTATGTTAAAAATAGATGTTCGTACATGTGGCAGCGTATTGGGCCTGCACTCAGGAGGTCGTGTGTTCAATCTCGAACGGCTTCGCGGTAGTTGGTTTTTTTTCCCCTGAAGGTTTACCAGCAGCTATGTTAGTATGTTCTATCGCACCTTGAATTTTATTGTTAGCTTTGGACAATCGAAGTGCATTAGGATATTTTATCGACTGGCTATTGTGAAAATGTTGTTATATATATATATATATAGTTTTGACTTAACGCGCATTTAGTACAATGTATTGCAATGAAATTCACAAATTTAGAGCGTAAGAAATTTTTTTGACAGATATGCGAATGACAATGGCAAGAAGTTTACTCGCAAAATTGGCAGATACCGATACATAGCACTTCCCTAATCTGGTATTTATGTATTGGCTTTAAAATATCTGTAGACTTCAGCTTGCGTGCTTTGCGTTAATTTATGCCCTATACCCTCTTAATGTACCTAAACCTTTCTAGCCGTAACCATTCAACTTAACATTCCGAATAGTTTTCGTGTATAACAGGAATTAATATAGTCTATTCGCGGCTTCTTCGTACTTCTTGAATCAAACCTTTAAAAAATCACTCTATGTATGACGTGTGCGTTTGTTTTCTAAATATTTTATTTATTAAAAGAGTTTTATACTTCTGTGAACGTAAAGTTATCTCTTTCTAATTTAAATTAAGTTTTAATTATATTTTATTTATACATTTTATTATTTCATTTGAAATGTACATGCATAAAAACAGAGAAAATATATATATATGTGGTTGGCAACACCTAGTAAGAAATAGTTCTTTTGCAGAATATTATTAAACTGCGTGCGCACGAATACTGTGCGTTGTCGCTTTGGTGTAATTTTCTAGACTCGTTAAAATGATGTTTGAACGAGGCGGAGGAGTAGTTTGAAAGTAGAACTTGAGTAGGGCTTCAGAATAGTTGGAATTAACCGCGAATCGACAATATTAAAGAGTTGTTAATATTATATATTATTTATATGCAGTTCCGAGACATGGAACCCTCAACGACTTGACGGTTCAAGAGTCCAACCTCGTTACCAACAGTCCTTGGCGACCATTACTGCCGCAGACACGCGGACAATGGCCTTACTTCGCAAGCCTTCTCCCTGAAATGAAAACATGCTGAAAATTGGAATCACATTTCTCCATTTTTTTGCGGGAGCGTGGTAGTTCACGGGAATGCATGTTGCAAGAAGAGCCTATGCGCCCGAGGATAACGACGGGGAATTTGAAGCCACCGTGGTTAATGATGTGAAGTTTTCTTTACGCTTCTTGTTTGATTTACAGGAATCGTATTTTTATTTTACAGTTTCTTTTTCTTTTCGTTAACTCTGGCATTTTCTACGGTGATGGATTTAAAGAATCTCTGCAAAAGTTTCATTTAAACGAAGTATAATTTTTTAAAGTCTGTGTTTGGCTGCACATTATTGCACACTAATTGTTTACATTACAATATTTATTGCATACACCCGGTACGCACATTTATAGGATACCAAAAGAAACAATTTAGAAAGTTATTGCAGTCTAATATAGTGATATAAATAGTGATATAGTGATATAGTGATTAGATATCACTAATGTAGTGATATAAATCACTGAAATAACATTCACTGAAAGTCAGTTGGTACCTACTGCCGACTGGGGAATCAAGTAAATTAACTGGGAAAAAGTGACTTAAAGCAGTGGAATTCTTGACACTCAGTGTGTTTTACAAATTAATCAGCGAAATTGAGCAACCATATTAATTAGTTACCTGGCACTGATTATCAGTCACTCAATTTTCACTGTTTTCACTGATTCGGTTAAATTCTCACTGATTAAAATTTAGTTTGTAACTACCTTTGAACACAGCACAGGGTTAATATCCAAGTATGAAACTCATAGAAAAAAAAAGCAACAAAACTTTACTGGTTGAACTACATATAATCATACGACTTCATATCACTTACTGCATTTTTTTTGTATTCAAATAACACGTAACTAGAGATAGTGATTTTTCACGAAAAAAACATGAGTACACGCTAGACTTCAATACTGTAAGCACTCAACAGCAGTTTGTCTGTTGCCATTGGTTGCTGTCTGCTTGAGAAGGCGTTTTCGTATTTGACCAGGCCAATCAGTTAACACGCTTCAAAAATTAATTCAGCCAACCAAGATACGTATTACGCTACTGTGTTTTGAAATATAACTTGTCGTGAAATATTTTCCCGAAATTTCACTTCCCTTACACGTAGCCTATAAAATACTGCGAAATAATTCCATCATATTGTTCTGTGCAGGAATGCAGACTTATACGCCGGTGTGCTTGGGAATGAGGATTGGAAAAATAATGTAAAGCGAAATGCTGTAATGCCGATTGTAAAACTGTGAATATTCAGTGCTAACATATTGTGACTGCAAATAAAAATATACGACTTGAACTAGTGATCCTCATTAGTATAGTTTACTGTAACTTAAGTAAATAAAAGCGTGACATTGTAGGCTAAAGAGAGTTTTTCGCTCCTTTTGCTGATTACGGAAACTTGTTGAAACTACTTCATCGAGAAACTCGTGAAAGTTGATGATGTATTGTGATGATGAAATACAATACGTTGAACACTTATTTGGCTGTTAAGCTGATCAAAGCTGTCCAGCGACCTGATGGAAATTTCGAGTGTTCCGTGGGAACTGTCGCCTGAACATTCATTGAAATATTTAACGTAATGGGTTTACGAGAAATCAGAGAATTATACTAGTTCAGTTAATCTAAGTTCACTCATTAAATTTAGATTACATTAGACAAAAGGTTTATTAACACTTTCACAAAGTTAAGGCGGTGTTCCTTCTTTACACTTAGGACTAGCCATATTTTCCAACCAAAAGTTAAAAATTGTATTTAAATTAACCATATATCAGTTACTACTAGGTCAAATAAAATTAATTACTATCGTCTTGTATACGTAATTCAAAAAAATTATCATACAAAAAATAAAGAAACAAAGCTGTAAAAGAGTGATAAAAAAAATAATTTAGCAGTTTTATACAGCTATTTGCTCACACCGTTTAGGACATTAACAAAAATAATACGTTTAGACAGGCCTACCATTACGATCCCAACATAACGTTATTTTTTGCGTCCAAACAAAACATTTTAACAAGCAGCCAAATGTACACACATATGCTCTGATAATTACATACATATTACAGAAAATGTACCCATTTCATTAATATTCCGCACTGGCGAGAAGCAATGTTTGAGGGTTTGAATTTATCTCTATGTAACAATAAGTCTCTGTACACAGAACACAAGTGTGATGCACAGGGCGTGACTAATGTCAGCATCCACCCGCCCCTGTCTTTGCTGCCGTGGATTTCATGCCATATGCCATTACAGATTTCGGTAATTTCGTCTGAACAGGGTGAACTGCAAAGCAGAATGAAGCACTCGTTATCTTCACATAGGAAACTTACTAAATGCTGTGAGGTGTCTTGCGGTGAAAGTATATTCCACCTGAGCCGGAAATGAATATTCCTATCGCACATTTCAAAATAAGTTAAGCTGCGAATCTGACCACATTCTTCTTTATAAAACATGCCATATTCTTCGCTGTGTTGACTTGTATAGACGTAATCATTCCGCGAGTTACGATCAAACATGGAGCAGTCGACAAATTCCACTGGACGAGGATCTGGGAGCAGGTCAGTTTCCTGTCCTTCAGATCCGCTGTAGTCATCGACTTCGAACTGGTACTCTGCTGGCTGTGGCGGCTGGTAGCCACGAGACTGGCAAACTTCTTGCAACCATCGCATATGCAGAATGGAAGACATGCTTGCTGGCGAGGCCAAGAACTTGCGATCGGGCTGGCTGCCGCTGCTTACATAGCCAAAGGCTTTTCAAGATGGCTATTAGCTCACGATGCCATTTTGCTAGAAAGGCGTCACACATGCGAGCTGAGCACAAGGTCTGTCAAACCGTCTTCCCATGGTCCAGGATGGTGGTGTGCTGGTCACCATTACAGTGCTCCATTTATCTAATAGCATCATGGTGACCGTCCATCTTTAGCTCGTAACTTATTGTCTCTGAACCCCAAACTTGACACCATGTCTCTTCTTCTGCACGCGTTATCAGTTGACCTGTGGTGACAGTCATCGATGCCTATAGCAAATTCGCTTGGGCCAGGCATTTCAAGACTAAGAATGCATGCATTGTCACCGAGGTCATGGATTTCGAAATGTACGACATGGAGTTCTCTTTGTTGGTAGATGCTAAAAAAGAGAAATAATCAGTAAACTTTATAGTGTTTAATACTGGAAAAAAGAAAAATTGTCTTAAAATCATAATTTAGTGCCCAATGATTGGCATGGGTGGAGGGATAATTTTTGTTATGTAAGACAAATTATGAATTTTTGTGGAGGGGTGTGTGAGGTGTTCGCGCTGGAGGGGCAAGCAATAAGTTACTCGATTTTTAGAATAATTTCTAATCCAAAATTGCTAGTCGTACAACAAGATTTGTTGGGTTTACGTTAGTCACAACTATTTGTATTTGATTAACAGTTCAGTTTTAGAATGTTTCGATTTTCTCGATTTTTTTAATGTAGGTGAGGCGGGTGGGAAGAATTGGTTGTTAGGGTGTGTGTGAGGTTAACATTATATGATCCTGGATTTATATTTTTTTCCCTAGATTTTTTTATGAATTGTTGTGGGTGGTAATAGGGGGGGGGGGCATCGATGTTATGGTTATGGTTGCCAACATTCAACATGGTGGTAGGAATCAGTAACGTATTATGTTCGTCGATTTTTAGAATTGTTTCTTCTATTTTTGCAATTTTCTCACAATTTTTAGAGTTTAAGGTCATTGGGGTCATTGTCAATGTCACCAACATCCAACTTGGGGGTCGGAGTCAGTGATGTAATATGCGGCTACACTTTTATTTGTATATTTAGATTTCTACAATTGTTTTCTCGATTTTTATGACTTAGGAGTTTGAGGGCTGGTGGAGTGTGAAGGGAGGGGAGCGGTGTAGGGTGAGTGAAGAGATTTGAGCAGCTCTTAACAGCGTGGTCCAGAGAGCCGGAAAGGGGGGGG
>NQII01003639.1:136241-170807 GCA_002778355.1 Clitarchus hookeri | reverse complement strand
AAGGGGGGGGGGGTAGTTTTAGGGTGGTGTGGTGAGTGTGAGGTTAATGTGTTATGCTCCTTGATTTTTATTTTTAGAATAATTTTTTCGTTTTTGCGATTTTTCTTTTTTCTCTATGTTTTTATGATTGGGTAGGGTGTGGCGGTGAAGAGAGGATGAGGTAAGGGTTGTGGGATGAGTGTTAGGGTAAAGATTTATAATCTTCGATTATTAAAAAAAAAAAATCAATTCTTTGCGGGGGGGTTTTTTTTTTTTTTTTTTTTTTTTTTTTTAAGGGAAGATGATATTTGGTGGAGTGAGTGAAGGGTATGGTAGGGTAAAATTATATGTTCCTAGATTTTTAAATTTTTTAAAAGATTTTTTTGCGATTTTTTAATTTGTTTTTGTTTTAAGGTTATTCAAGGTTACGAGAACAGGGTCAAGGTATTGGTCACCAAGGTCCAATATGGCTATCGGGTGCCATCACAACAGGGCTTTCCCAGGCCACCGGCAGCCTGTGATGTCATCGCAGGCGAGTAATCCGAAAATCCGATGTATGATACCTGTCCCAGAACCGGCTTTACCCTACTACTTTTTATCATCATATATTTCATCAGCACGAGAAAGCGATTCATCCAAACTTGAGAAACTTTTAAAATAAGGTGAATTTCTCATAGCAATACATTCCATTTTAGATAGAACATTTTCAAAATCCTACCACTTATTTATGAAACTTACACAAGCTTTGTACACATCACCAAATTCTTTTGTATGCTTATTTTTATCATTAGGATTAAATAAACTTTTTAAACACTGGTGCACGTGGTATGTAAAAAAAATCTTTGTTCACACTGGAATTTTAATTTTTTTTTACTTTTTAAACTTTACACATAATTTGTAGTGATTTCTGTTCTAAAGAACTAACTGTTTTTTTTAATGCCTGTTGAATGTTGGTAAAAATCTAGAAACATTTTTATAAAATATTTCTGTCCCCCAAGTCAGACTCAGACTCATCTCTTTGATAAGAACTGGGCAATCATCAACGCTAGTAAAGAGGGAAATTACATTAGGAAGATTTCTAAGTAAACATTTCAATTGCAGGTTTCAAAATTAACCGGGTGGGTTCATGCCTAAGCAATGAATGGTAATCTTAATTAAAAAATTCAAATAATTTTTGGTTGCCGGTATTTGAGGCATCGATTCCAATACCAAAATGGAGAGCTTCACTTTCACCACTCTCAACTCTTAACTTTTCAACCAAGTTGCGAACACTTTGTGGGCCAAATATATCTTTCACTAAGGCCACGTTTTGCCACGTATTACTATTTTTCGTTAAACTAGAATCCGGAACAATCATGCGAAAATAGTTTAACACTGCAATCTGTGCTTGCATAGTTCAAATTATGTTTACAGTGTGGTAAGTACCCAAAGTTCACATGCCGTTACTTGACGAAAAAATTAATACTTTTCTAGTGGCACTTTCAAAATTTGCTGGTACAACGTACAATTAATTATAAAGTTGCTAATAATTTATTGAGGGTTAATAGTGATAAAAATATTAAATAGAGAATTTATTATCATTCACGCAAGGATTTTGGCCAATAGAATTGAAGGAGAAAATAAATAAAAGTAATTTATCGTATTTAAAGTCTTATTTCTCAAAGAAAACCTTAATTATTATTTTCCTTTACTCATTTAAAAAATGCGTCTAAATTGTATGTAATAATTAATTGTATTTAAATTTTTAATTCTATTATTATGTTTTGTAAGTTACAGACAAATCATGTACGGTACGTAAGGACAGAATTTGCATACAAATAAAATGAAATAAATTTTTATTTGCTAATAAATCTCTACTTCACTAAAATGAATTTAGTTTCTGGTTGTGTGTGATTGGTTGAACATAATAGGAGTACATTCTTTATGAAACACACATTATCGTACACGTCCTATGCAGTTGTCCCGTTACGTACACGAAATTGATGGACGGGTTCGCAGCTGTTTGCCATCAGTGCTGGGAGAGGAATACGACCTTTATAGAACCTTTATAACGTGTGACGTCAAAGTCTGAGAAAAAAGGGGCGGCAGAAGGGGGGATATGTTGACTGCACACGGCCCACAGCGGGAGCAGTGTTGTCAGATGTAGTGATTTTTCAGTAGTTCTTCCGTTTGTTTGGCAATCTACTCATCTAATGCTGAAATTAAAAAAAAAATGAAGCAGATCGGTTTTTTGTCCTTTCGTAGCCAATTTTCAAGAAGACCTACCCATTACAAAACAACTGCAATGCCACTCAGCACATATCTACATTTAAAATGTATTTATTTTATTTTGAAAATCTGCAACGCACAATATTCAATATTCATTTGCGCCGGATTGCGAGATATCAAGAAACTCCTTGATATCGAAAGTTACGACCATGGACTGGAAGAAACTTTTCTATCGCGTGTGTTTGTAGTGTACGGTGTTGTGAAACTTTTGCTAATTGTGTAGAGGACTGAAGGGGCTTCCCTTGTTGTATTTGGTTCTTATTGTAAGCAATTGTGTCTATTCTAATTGAAAAAAAAAATATCTATATAATATTTCAATGTAAATATTTTTTTTAGAGCAGATAAGAATGTCGATGTTTTGTTGCCAATTCATACATTTGGTTATTCAATCATTAATGTGGTCTTCTAAAAGCGTTAAAAGTCAGAAAAAATCTCTGTAAGTAGCCCTATGTTTAAGATATGTATTATTCTGTAAAACAAGGATTTTATCTGTAGCCACAAAGCTATCATTTCTGAACAGATGGTTGTATTAATAACTCAAAGTCACTGCTTAGAATTTTGAAGAAACAAAACACACGTGAGACTTGTATATTTTTATGTATTTTCCAACGCCGTTGCAATACTTCCCTATAGCCAGACGTGATCTTTGAGGCGTTTCAATTTTTTTACCAGGTAGACCTAACTAACCTAACCTAACCTAACCCAACCTAACCTAACCTAACCCAACCTAACCTAACCTAACCCAACCTAACATAACCTAACCTTACCTCACCTCACCTAAACTTACCTAACCTAACACAACCTAACATAACCCAACCTAACCTAACATAACCTAACATAACCCAACCTAACCTAACTAACATAACATAACCTACCCTAACTAACCTAAACTAACCTAACATAACTTAACCTACCCTAACTAACCTAACCTAGGTCCATTAAGTTGGTCGGTCATGACCACGAACACTGGTTTTTCTCATTTATTATTTTATGGTGAGTACATGTTATGTTCCAGTCATCTTAATTTAATAAAAGTTTTTTTTTCTGGTTACACACCTTGAAAAAAGAGGTACGTTAAAAAAAATTTATATTTTCAATCTAAATCAACAGTTTTTATGTTGGTTAGGTGCCACGGTGGCTAAGCGGTTAGCCAGTCCGCCTCCCACCAAGGCGAACCAGGTTCAATCCCCGGCCGGGTCACTCCCGGTCTTTCGCATNATTTATATTTTCAATCTAAATCAACAGTTTTTATGTTGGTTAGGTGCCACGGTGGCTGAGCGGTTAGCCAGTCCGCCTCCCACCAAGGCGAACCGGGTTCAATCCCCGGCCGGGTCACTCCCGGTCTTTCGCATGTGGGGAATCGTGCCGAACGATCCCGCTGGTCGGCGGGTTTCCTCGGGGATCTCCCCTATTTCCCCCTGCTGCTGCTCCTTACCCACCTCGCTCCATTCTCGTCGGCTCCCGAGACCCTCGATGTTAAGAGCCGCCCAAATCTCTTGGCTCACTCGCTCACCGTGTCGTTCAGCCTGCTGCAAGATGCAGGAGGTAGGCAGGGCTGGCAACACTGGGCCGGAGAGGGCGGCCCGGCGGGTCAGCTGCGGGTCTGAAGTCTGACCCCCTGATAGCGACGACTGTTGACGTTGACGCGCGCGGTCACTCGGCAGTCCCGGACGCAGTCTCGAGACAAGAGCGCGCATGGCCGCGGCGATGAAGATCGGGTTCGTGGGAGCTGGCAAGATGGCGCAGGCGCTCGCCAGAGGTTTCCTCGCCGCAGGTAACGTCTTTTCTACTGCAGGTCGGGAAGCTCGATGCTTTTAGTTTGGCAACTACGATTTTTTGCCATTAGGTGAGCGCTAGTGTTGCACGTGTACCGGATTTTCTCTATTTCCTAAGTTAAAAAAACAAAATAATTGCATTAATCATAAATCAAATATAAAATAACTTCCTAACTGAGTAAAATCTTTCTTTTTTATTATTCACTTAGCTTAAAATGTCAATCACAAGTAACTTCTTTGAAACACTGCGCACCTAGCGGCGGAAATTTTCCCTATGCCAAACTCTCCCATAAGAAACCTCGTTTTGTTCCTGACCTGGGTAGAAATAACCTTAACGCAGGTAAGTTTTATTCTAATCAGGTTGGGAAGTTCTATGCTAATAGTTTGGCGATCATAGGCTGTCCTCGATTATTTGAGCACTTTTGAAATCAACCTTTGAAAAAGTCACCCTACCTGCATATATTTTAATAGGTGCGCTGACTGGCAAGCGACCAGTAAAGTTGGTAACGATATAGGGAAAGTAGTTCGATGTGTTAAGGTTGAGAGGCCGCGGTGGTGTAATGGTTAGATTACTCCCTTTCCACCTGGCCGGGTCACTCCCGATCTTTCGTATGTGGGGAATCGTGCCGAACGATGCCACTGGTCGGCGGGTTTTCTCGGGGATCTCCCGTTTCCCTCGCCCCTTCATTCAGGCGTTCCTCCATACCTCGCTTCTCCCTCATCGGCTCTCAAGACCTCGATGTTAAGAGCCGCCCAAATCTCTCCACTCCCACTCTTAACGTTGAATTTAAAGTGTTAGGTAAGAATTTGCGAATACTGAAAACATTATTTTTGCTTTCTGTTTTTTATTGCATATAAGTGTAGGAATCGAAAAATTGGTAAAATATTTACTTTCCTAAGAGTTTTGCTTGACTGAAACATTCTGATCTTCCCCGTAGGCTTCCGTTTTCCAAACTCTACTTGCTGTTGGATTCTTCTTTCTTCTGCAGCAAAGAGTTCTTTCGGCCGCGAATGTACAACACTCGAAAACCTGTCTAAAAAAACAGATAAATTTAATCTTGATTTTCTCATGATATTCGTTATGTCTTAATCTGAAAAGTGAAGTATTTACTTTGATCAGACAACGTGTTTATTGACATTGTGGCGATAATACTGCAGTGTGACGTCTCACGCATAGTTACATGTTGTATATTACATTTGTATCAAATAAACATTCGTTATTACGACTAGGACAAACAAAAATTGTGTACCTGCAATGCAAAAAAAAAAAATCTAAACAGCCGTAATAACATTTTTAAATTTTGTTTTGAATTACACAATAGGCACATCAATGGTGATGATTTTATGGGAAAACCCGTCACTTCAGACAATATTTTGCAGTAGTGTGTGGAAGCGAGTTGCGTACATAACAACCAGGTGTAAGACGAGAACCGCACTCGTACTGGGCCTCTTCACAAACGACGAAGGTCGCTCACTTATCTCAAAAAAATAGTTCCCGGTTTTTCGTCGACTTATTGTTGTGTATAATCTTATCTTCTGCCGTAACCCCCNTAATGTGTGTTGTAAGTCTTCAAAGCCGTGAGCTTCGTTGATTATAAAACTGTGTCATATTGTAGATTTACACTTTCAGAATGGTTATTTATTCAAGGTGTGTACTAAATTGCAAACTAGGCCTTACATCCGCAGTAGTACCAACGGCAACATTTTTTTTTTATGTTAGCGTTTACTCCATTTTGGACTAATAAACAACTGTTTCAAATATATGCAAAAAGTTAAAAAAAAATACATGATACTGTGACATGAAACACAATTTAATTATAAGCGAACATGAAAAAAAAGCTGAAAGTTACAAACTCAGTGTACCCATATTTTCCAAACTGGACTTTCAAAAAAATCAAAAACAATAACTTGAAGAGTGTGGGAATTTTAGGCGTACGACTATTGTGAAGGCAAGCGCCCATTGTGACTCTAAATACTTTTCAATTTTACAATGTTGTATCGGGCGTGCAATATGTAATTTTTAGAATTGTTCGTTCGAGACTGTTACAGCTTACTTGCTATTATGAAAACGCAGTAAAACAAAAATAAACACAGTGTTGAAACGTTTGTTTAGGGAGTTGCAAAATTCTCGTTATTATCAGGTTTCCTGCTATATATCAGAGTCCTGTACACACTCCAGCCGATGACATTTGTCCACTGGCTGCTGAAAAGACGTGAAGTAATTTCTCGTGATTGAAGTGCACATTGTATCATTATTATTACGTGTCCACGACATACAAAGCAACATTTACTAATTAAATGATTTAAATAAAATTGTCTGTGATGTCCAGAATTTGGCAGCCAGAACGGCCTCGTCATTTGACTTGAACAGATCGTTCATAAGGCAAGGGGTGTCAATCTCTCGACACACCAGAAGATGGCGTTTATCTTGAAGTTCTCCGCACTCGCATAGTTCGTCTCCAGTCACGCAACCCCAATTATTACAAACATGAAACGTTCATTGATTGGCCCGTCTCTAATGACCTTGCTGTTGACGAAACGTTACGAGTCCTATGCACGTGGAGCTGTTCTGGTCGTTCGAGGCACAGAAGTGAGGGATCGATAAGGGCGACACTGACACGCATACCTATCGCCCCGACGCATCTACGTGCAAGGTTATGAAATGGCGTGCAGTGTTCCCGTTGTATTTACTGCAACTATGGAACTTTAAGCGATGACCCTATCATTTTATTAACGCCAAGTCTGTAGCAAAGTGCAGTACATGTCCATTAACTAATCTTGAGTGTTCCCCATTGGGACCTTTGGCGATAAAACAGTGTGGAAAAGCAATTTTGCCTTTCGTTGTTGGAGAGCTCGAAAATAGTGTTTGTAATGTGTGTGCTATCTTGCACGTTGTCTTTGTATCTTACGTAGGACGCACGTGAAGTAGTTAGTAAATAAACGTGAATTTCAAACACGCTGCAATACCAATACGGTTCAAGCTACATAGGTACTCAGTAATCATAGTCCTACCTTCCTTCATTCTTCATTGGCGTAGATTTTCCCTGGGCGTGTCTAAAACGTATGGTCCAATGGCGAAAGCCGTGCAAACGCACACGTGTTTAAAGTATGGCTAGGGCCAGTGACTTTTCGCGTGAAAATCGGAGGACACGGTAGACTTCAACACTATATACACACCTCAGCTGTTGTTATACCTCCGTTGGCTGCTGGCACCGTGTGCGTCTTTGACCAAGCCACTCAGGACTATGAAACTCCGACACTGAACCTTCGTGATTCGTGCACAAACGGTTAACATGGGCCAGAACATTTATCAGCCAATCAAAGAAGCTGGACGGCCCTACAGTGCTTTGGACTGTATCTTGTCTCGAAATCTCTTCGCGAAATATCACTGCCCCTAAGTATAGCCTATCTCACAATAATGACAGGAGATCTGCAGTTCTCTACCCATGTTATAATACCACAAACATGCAGAAAAAAAAACACAGAATTTATATAAATCTGATTACAAATCTTCATATCTACGGCCTGCCAAAAAAATTCCCATACATCTATTTCGTAGAGTTAATACGTAGTAGAGTGCTCATGTCATACGCGCAGTAAGCAGTCGCCGTGATCCAACGTTGACCTGCGTTTCTTCGTACACAACTCTCCAAACTATGTGGATTTTTACTAAGATTATCGCATTTTATATGCTAGGACACCACTTTTGACAACGCTGCAGTACAAAACCCATTTAACGAAGTTACGCAAAACGTGACTTATTTTTCCTACCTACGCGGGATTTGAGGTATAGCTTACTCGCGGTTTCTTCGCACTTATTGAATAAAACCTTAGAAAAATGACCACATGTGTGACGTGCTTGTGTGTTTCCTTAAATACGTCATACAGGTATCACAAGTGTTTTATAGCTGTGCTAACATAAAAATACCTTGTTTTTGGTTAAATATAACTTTTACACATATTTTATCTGTAAATTATAATATTTCATTCATAATTTATATAAATAAAAACCGAGAAAAATACGTGTGTTGGTAATGCCTAGTAAGACATAATTCTTATGTAAAATATGACTTAACTGAGAGCGCACAAAAGCGGTGCGGTGTCCTTTTGGTGTGATTTTCTAGACTAGGTTAAGCTTTGTTTGCATAGGGCGGAGGAATATCCTGGAAGTAGAACTTTATTAGGGCTTCAGAAAAGATGGAAATAACCGTGAATGGACTACTATAATCAAAATTTATGACAGGACATAAAAAATCTACGCTAGACATGGCATAGAGAACTAACTAGCAACATTGTTGAAGCGCGTACAGTTTCAGTTATATCCGTATTTACCCATATGTGACTGAAAATACTGAATAATGAGGCAATCTTTGATTACGGTTACAGACATGAAACGAAGCGTGTATAAAAAAAGAAGTGGATTTCGAATTAACTGTGAAGATATTCCTTGTACCTTGGTAAGCTCGGATTTTGAATACTGACTCTGGAAATTAAGTTATGAAGAAGTACACGTAAATTCAAAATGGTGGGTATATTTCTCCCTGAAATACTTGATTCTAAAACGTTGCGAATACGCCGGATGGAATAATAAATAAATAAATAAAATGTTTTAATAGTGTACCGTTGGGGAGTATGAGCGGAATGGCCTATTCGTACAAAATTTACAAACCAAAGTCTGGAAAAAACGCCAATAGTATTTCTGTCAATGGGGCAAGATTCTCCCGAAAAGGATTCGCTTGCTTCATCTGATCGGAGAATTTTAGCGCCCACTACCTTGCTTTTCTCAATTTCACAGCAATTAGAAATAATGTATTTCGGAGACCACTATAACAACAGATCTTATCGTCCCTATCCTTCCGGAATAAGACAGCGACATAAACAGACTTGCCATAGCTCATTTTTGACCAAACTCGGGAGTCGTGTAACGCTGAAAGGTGGAAATATGTTTTTCGAAATTCTGTAAACATTAAATCTCATAACAATATATATATATTATAATACTATAAAAAAGATTTAATAATATTTGTTGGTATTTGTTTATTGCTTAATTTTTTTTAAATATCAAGAATATTCCAAAATAACGTTTAAAAAGGTAAATTGTGATTCATTTGCACCGCACAAACAGTTATTTATTCACTAAACAAAATATTACTCAGACAACATAAACGTAGATGCAACATAGCATTTTATTTGTAAGTATTTGAATACTAATTTTCATTAAAAAAAATGTATTGGTTTAATTTGATATTTAGCTATTTACAAAAAAAAAAAACACATAATAAAAGCAACGAGGCGATTTAAATAGCTACAAAACACGGGACTGTTCAATTCAAAACGGGGCGTATGGGTAACCTAACACGTAAACACAACAGCTGTTCGCAGTTAGTGATGTAGAAATCAAAATAATTCTTCTCGCATCTATGCTTAATTACTCACCATTTATCATACTTTTTATCACAAAGAAAAATTGGTATTACTGTTTCACTTAAAAAAAAAAAAAAATACTGGATAACATTTCATGCAGTTAAGAAAAAATGTTGCCCTGAAACTGCAAATATTAAGGTATCAACAAGTTCAAGGTTTTTACTTTCTTCCGCAACTAAGCTTTTACTTCACGCTCGATTAAACTGTTTCTTCATATGCACCACGTTTAGTTAAACACCGGCCTTTCTACACCTGCCGTTATTTGAGTTTATTATCATTATTTGCCACTGGAAACTATCACAACTTGCTCAGTTACTGACTGCGAACATTGAGGCCACGTAAGACGTAAATAGTTCGCTGCCTTATGATTTTCTGAACATTCTTTTCGACCTCCGGCGTTGTCAGTTGTGAAAATGTAAGAAACTTCTTTAAAGGAAAATGCAGCGAGGCTGCAACGAACACCAGGTTTTCTGCTCGGGGGTTCGACAGGAGATCAAAAATCCCGACGTCCGTCCTCTGAGTGACATTCGCGGGGGAACGAGAGGTCAGGTCGGACTCTTCTTGGAAACGTCAATCCTCGTGCCAGCTCCCATTCCAGCGACTGGGCCACTGCCATCGCCCGCTGCCAGGCTTCCTAGTCCGGCGCGACAAGTTCAGACAAGCCCGCGTAACTCGGCTGTAATACCCACAGCTCACGCACGTCTGAGAACTGAAGTAACAGGAAGCCACCATCTAACTTCAAGGTGCACTAAACTTGAATCCACAACGACCCTGTTCAGGCGATATAAACGAGTATTCCTCAACACCGAATAATCAAGGAAGATGACACGGATATTTGAAACGACTCATCAATATGTAGACACCTGAAAAATTCGTGAGTTCAATGACCTTTAGGCTAGACTCTACAGTCTTATTTACAAATACGCCGTGGAAGGCGACGATTGGGCCACCGCTCTCCAGGAGGTGTCTTAACACCGTGAAGGCCAATGGCTTAAGTTTTATAAACACACGTGTTTTGAATTATAGCTTGTCTCAAAATGAATCAGCTATTTTTTCAGGTCTTTATCAATATGTTTATATAGGTTGTTTTAAAATCCGTGTTACAACGCCCCAAGGCTAGTAGTACACGTTAAATGGAACAACTTGTGCGTGTATACATGGGGTCGGAAACAATAATTTGCGTTGTTAGAGGGCGTGAGAGAGTTATAGTAGGCAACGTGATACGCGCTTTGAAGTGTGTATTGTTGGATAACTACCGGAAATGACAATGAGGTGAGCATTTGCAGTAATAGGCTTACATTGTTGGTGGTGCTGTAGTTCAGTGGGGTTTATTGCCATCTGGTGGCTGTTGTTTACAAAATACTTTTTCACTCGTCACACATTTTACACTAAATAATAGATAGAGTTCAAAATGGTGGCCACCTTCTCGGATGCACAGTCGACAACGACAGAGCATGCTTTCTTCAGTCGCCGCTGCTACATCTTGAGGAGCCCGAATTTGTGCGGCAGGGGCATGAATTCGTGTGATGAGGTAATTTATGAATCCACGGGAGTTTCGTACACTAGCGACTTCATGTAGCCCCATAGAAAGAAGTCCATCTTGGTGAGATCTGGGGAACGTGGCAGCCAAGGTACAGGTCTACTGGCGATGGAAATATTTGTTTCCAAACCCGTGTTTATAAGCAAAATTTTTCCATGTAACGTGTGCTGCCCGCCCTAAAGTGTTGTAACACGAATTTTGAAACATTCTGTATAAACAAAATAAATGCCCACTAAATACTTGACGGTAAAAAAATACGCTAAACACAATAAGAGATAAAAACTCGTTTTAAATTCATCAGCAGGACTAGCATTCGGGTGGACCCGGATTCGATTCCCGACTCGACAACTCTCATTTCGGTTTTCTGTGGCTTTTTATTAAACCTCTCAAAGTTAATATCGGGATTGTTCCTTAATACTACGGGTTGTTCACGATTAATTGTATACATTTGAAAGTCCTGCTGAGGATCTACTTTTCTCATTATTTTGTATCCTTCTGCCATACGTAAAATTAATAATGTTATGGGCCGTACCACTTAATTCATTCACCGTCCAAGTGAAACTGCGGAATTTCTATGAAAGTACGTGTTTCAATAATATGCAAATTGGCGCCCTTATGTGTAAAACATTAGAAACACTAACCTTTAGCAGTCATAAATTTAAACAATGCTCTCGCAACACGTCAAGCCTTAAAAATATTTTTATTAAGTTCCTGCCAACTTAACTAGGCTCCTGCATATAGGCTGTTCACGGTAAAGTGAGCACTTTTGAAAGCCCTGCTTAAGATCTATTTGTACGCACATAATGTATTCTTCCACCATATCTTATATTAAAGTTGTTATTGGCCTGGTCACTTTATTCATGCGTTGGTCAAGTAAAACTGGAATTATTAAAAAAGTAAATATTTTACACATTTTTAAATTCCTACACTTGCGTGTATTAAAAAATACAAAAAGCAAAATATAGCATTTAGGTATTGGCAAACATGTAACTAACTACTTTAATTCAACGTTAAAACGTGGAACTACTTTCCCTTTGTCGTTGCCAAATTCACTGGGTGCATCCAACTAAGTGTGCCCGTTAAAATATACCTCCATCCCACTTCTGAAACAAGTGTTACAATTTTCTCACATAGTCAGTGAGCCAAGTTCGTTAAAGGATAGAGGTCTTAATTAAATAAAAGAGTTGATTATAATTTCCTAATTTTTTTTTCAATAACTGCAAGCAAAATTCATTTACTCAACCTCTCACAATAAAGTTATATAATTTGCTGTTTACAATTAACGACTTCAATCAATACAATTTACAATTACCTCAAAGAAATTAACGTAATTAAATAATTAGAAATCAGTCCCAATAGACAGCGTATCAAAATCTATTCAATTATTTTACAAATAATGTGTCCATATTTGACAGATCCAATATTCACAATAAAGTCCGTAACACACGTTATTCAGTCACACTTCAGTTTAGTCCAGGTCCCACCAATTTTCAATGTTCTAGAGTTCTCCGAGTGCCCTCATGCACAGTAGCCTTCACTCGCTGGGCACCACGCCCCCTCGTCCATTCCCACCCCAAACACCTCGTCCACCGCCACCTCGAAATCTCCCGTCATCGTCCATCCTCTGCACGTTGCTCGATTACCGCACTCAGCCAATCGGCTTACACAAAAAGACTGCCGACAGTCCAGCTGTGGCTTGTATTTGTAGGGTCGTAGGCCATCGCCCAGAAATTTCTCTAAATGCCGCGTTGCGCCGAGGGTAGTTCCCAGAATATTCTTGCGCGTCCTCTAAGCTCATTGGCTTCTCCAGCTGGAGGGAGGAGGAGGGGCTGCGACGTGAGCCAGGTCAACGCTGTCAATCATTCCCCCCGGGGAAAGCNTATCACAGTGAAATCTTTAACCTGAGTGCTACTTCCAAAAGTTTATTATGTAAAATTTAACTTTTTCCTTACTGCACATATGTAAATAAATCTTAATATAATAAGTAAACTTTAATTAAATTATATAATTAACAGTTCCGATATATACTTCAATCTACCTTTTTGTATGTATTACAACATTTCGCTAAATTGATTAGCATTTTTTAGACATTTAGAGAATTTTATTAAAGTATATGACAGTTGAGATTACATGGCATTGTTTCTCTTCAAAAATAAATTTTGGTAGTTCCCACATGGACACTGTTAATAAAATATTTGACAGTTCCCACAAGGCACTGTTTGTTTACAAAATATTTGACAGTTCCCACATGGCACTGTTTACAAAACGTTTGAAAGGTGTCACATGGCAATGTTTTGTTTACATACTGCGGAAGGATACATAATCGGCCCCCTGAAAGTAGATATTTAGCAGGGTTTCAGAAAATCTTGAAGTTACCGTGAATACATTATAACTATTATTTTACACATGATGCATGGGTGGTGGAACTAGTGGGTCAGGGGGCTCATATGACCCCTAGTAATCTGCTGTAAGGGTCAGTTTCTCAGAAGAAATAATAAATCCACACTAAAATTACGACTTTTGTCGTTAAATTAATATCGTACGTAAAAACAAATTTTAGAATTATTTTCAAGTATGCTTCTAGTAGAATGGTGAAGTATTTCTAGAACTTGTGTGATCCGATATCTGTTTATAACCGATATATGTTATCACTTTAAAATTAAAAAAAAATTGTATACGTATAATGTAAGTTTTGAGTAAGCCTCAATAAGTTAGTGAGAATTTATTTTTGTCTTGACCCTTGACCCCTAATGACGAACACCTTCCGCCGCCTCTGAGGATGTTTGGCTGAACTTCAGTTCCCGTGCTCTAGTTACTGCGTATCGTTTCGTTTTCCACCGGACTTATATTCAATCGGTTTTGCCCACAAAGCACAACACTCACATGCTCCGGACATCCTGGCGTTACGTTACGTTACGGGCTGCGAGCCAACAGCATCACAGCAGCACGAAGTAGGTATATCTTCTCTTTATGGATGGCTTCTATTAACTGTTGGTTACATTAGCTACCTCCACTAGGTACTTAGAAGAACTGCACTCAGCTAAAGGCTTTACGCCCAAATGGGTACCTTGCAGCTGAACTACAGGCATACATTTTTGTGTCACCGTATTGAAATAATCTCCAAAAAGTTAGTAGACTTACGTCATTTCGTAGCAAAAAAAAATTGTTATTTAAACTGTTATTGTTTCAAATTATTTCCCTAGTTATAAAAGCTACGTAATACAAGGAAATACATTTTGCGATAGGTCTATCAATTTGTGTGCACGTAGCTTAGAGTTAATTGTATCATCCTAGCGAAATAAGAAACCACTTGAGTTTGTAGTAAAAAATTAGTGAAATACTTGATGAAACTACTCAATTGTAAGTCGATTATTGCAGAGGTAAATCACAATATATATATATATATATACAGTTTTAACTCGCCGAGTTGTACATATCTATATGTTCAGTACGATAACGGGTTGTTTTCAACAGGTCTGACGAAAGGAAGCGACATAATTGCCAGCTCTCCTCCTCAAGATGAACATCTGTTAAAGGAATTCGAGGTAAGTATCTCTTTTCGTGCACTTTTTCTAAGTTTCTTTACATGTAATACTTTACATTTTATACAAATATTCCAAAATTAAAAACAAAAAAATCCCAGCAAATATTTTGGTGTGACACGTTTAATTTGTTTTCCCTTAGGTAAATGTTTTTAAAGGAGATGTAGATTTGCACAACTGGTTAGTTCCGACGGGTGACGAACCTACAGTAAGTGTAATTAATAGAATATGAATATTTCACCCTAGAAGGAAAGGTGCTACCCTCAAAAGTATTGTGCAGGAGAGCCCAGATGTAATTTACTTACGATTGACGGGTACTTTTCAATCATTACTTAACGTTTATGCTATGCCATTTGCTTGCAAAGCCATATCCAGAAATGAAAATGAGCGTATAATTCAATAATAACAACAAATAATTTAAGTGGAGTTATAAATTTGTTAAAATTATGGATTCGTTACTCTTATGCCAGTCCTTACTGTAATAAAGCAATTGAAACTTCCTTCAGCGATTACCAATTTATATTTCTTTCTTCATATAAACACCAAGACAAAGAACTTATTTTCGTAATTTACTTGCACTTGCAAATCACCCCCACTCTCACACTCTCCCGGCAAGAAAAACATGCTTGAAAATTAGAAACGGTTAGGCTATGTAGTTTGGTTTTACAGGGACAAGCTTCGAAACATTTAAGGGTGTCGGACCCCCCTCCCCCCAAAAAAATTATTTTATAATTGTACCAAACATTGCAAAGGCGGGGGGAAACGGGAGATCACCGAGAAAACCTGCAGACCAGCGGCATCGTCCAGCACGATTCCCACATGCGAGAATCAAGGACGATCCCGCAGGGAATTGAGCCTGGTTCGCCCAGACGGGAGGCGAGTAGTCTGACCACTACACCACCGTGGCCTCCTCGAGTTGACGGGTCGCGAGGGACGACATGTTCGCAGGAACTAGGAGCGCAGACGACCGTGGACAACGCGTTGGTTCCTCGGAAGTCAGACGTCACCATCCTGGCCGTGAAGCCGCAGGTCATACCAGCCGTCCTGAACGACATTCGGGACTCCGTGACGAAGAAGAACCTCGTCGTGTCCATAGCGAGCGGAGTCTCCGTCAAGACCATAGAGGACGTAAGTGCATTCCTTGTCGTTCCTTTGGCTCACTGTGCACCGTGCTTCACTTCACCCCCATTCCACACCCACATTAAAAGAAAATTTTTTGATGCGTGCTGTACACAACGACTAGTAGTCTTTTTTGAAGTTATACTTCTTTTGGCGCGTTGATCGTATAAGTTTAGCGTGCAACGGAAGTTGCGCGCGCACGGTGTAACGAAATTTGACAGTGAACATTGCAATCATGCTGTTACTTAGCAACCAGCATTTGAGGTTATGAGAGAAAATTTTATTTTGTCATGCCAAAGAAGTATAACTTCTAACGCGCGTACATAAGTACACGCACCTCCATTTTTTTTGTCTCGGTTATAGAGACGAACCATTCGTAACTTATTAAAGTAACGCGGTTTGCGAATCAGTCACCCACAGAGAAGACAATTGGGCTTCGAACCTCGCAGTGTACAGCACTGGCCAAAAAAAAACCTTCATGTCCGCTGTGTCCACATTTGTGTACACTTGTATTGAATGGGTTAACTGAATAAGTTAATTTTTCACAATCAAGATGAATTAAATTTTCAAAGTATAATCCATTCATGGTTACTTCCAACTTTTCTCAAGCCTTGCTAAAGTTCTACTTTCAGGTAATTTATTACTCCGCCGACTGCAAACGAAGCCTTACTAGGTCTAGAAAGTTATACCAAAGGAACAACACAACGTATTTGTGCGCACTCAGTTTAATAATATTTTGCGTGAGAACTATTTCCTACTAGACATTACCAACACACTTATTTAATATCTGATTTTATTCGTAAATGAAATATTGTAATTTAAAGATCAAATATAAATAAATATCGAATTTAACCAAACACTCAATACTTTCATAATAAGAGAAATCAAACTTTTTAATAGTTTAATGGTTACATATTTAGGAACAACCGAATACGTTATACATGGAGCGATTTTTAAAAGATTTGATTTAAAAAATGTGGAGATACTACGCATAGACTATACTGTGGTTTTGTTATGAAATACCTACTGTTACTTTGATAAAATATGTGACAATTGACTGTCAGCATTTATAATACCCGTCCTTAAAATTCTTAATAATTTTAAGCATACCTAAACATTAAAGTAAGTGTAAGGAAACGCGGTCCACAGCAGGAATATTTTACATAGACTACGTTTTGAGGATACTTCATATTTGCGATAACGCTGAAAAAATACGAATGTCGAGTGTTAAAAATTTTTTGTCTGTTTGCTGCTTTGTCAAACGTGTGTCCTGCTGATCCATTTTAAATGTGAGTATACAACTGTAGCTATATTTATTTAACAGACAAGAAAATAATTACAGGAAACACTTTACATTAAGGCGTATCAATTTTTAAAAATAATCCTGAAAGCAATAAATAGACAAATAGCCATTATAGAAACCCCTAATTTTTCTTAGCGAGTGATTTATTTCTACCGTAAACTATACCCGTTTTGAGTATCTCGCATTTGAATAAAATCGAATTTTTAAACATCAATGCTTTGGAATCGATCGTAAATGCTGTCATTAATTTCAATAAGTAAACTTTTTTGACGTTTATTTTGTGTAACCAGACGCTAGTTAACAGGATTGCATGGANGTCATTAATTTCAATAAGTAAACTTTTTTGACGTTTATTTTGTGTAACCAGACGCTAGTTAACAGGATTGCATGGATGAGTGAGTGCTGTTATTTTACGACGAACTGTTAGGCATAGAAAAGGAAAATGAGAAGGGTGTTCCTGTAAACATAACACAAAAAATTTCTGTCAACACGTGAACCACGTTGTGGGTGAAATTGCAACTATCGCTGATTTTTCCTTCTCGTCGACAAGCCACACAAACCCCAGGAATAAAAAAATGAGATGATATGAGTAAATAATCAAAATAGTAATTGTTTTGGGAAATTCGAAGAAGGCAAGCGTAGAGAATCTTACTAGCATACAAAACTAGTTTTTTTTTTTCTGATAGAATTTCACGTATATTTTAGTTTTATAGGGCCAAGTGATACATGGAACTGCTTACTCTCCGAAATTACTTAACGTTATTTAAATCATAACATTAACATAATCAAATTATTTATTTACGAAGTTGACTTACATTCTATTGGGTGTATGCGAACAACACCAACAAACACGTGTAGAATGTACCTTACGAAAATATAAGACGAAAAATGTACCACCTTCCTTTCTCTTGAGTGATTAATATTAAGGANTGTAGAATGTACCTTACGAAAATATAAGACGAAAAATGTACCACCTTCCTTTCTCTTGAGTGATTAATATTAAGGAAGGTATGCGTCCCCACAAGTTGAGTTTCGAAATGCTTTCAGTTACAAAATTTAGAAAAGAGTTGAAATTAAGTAACAAGTCGGTTAATAGTGATTTGTATAACGGAGAACTTACACCACTGAAAACGAGGTTGTTAACGTCATCCGTCTTAATTAATTAAATGAGGTGTCCCCCACCCCGAACTTTTTTGCACGAGACTTTGTAACAATAAGCTATAAACGATTTGTTAAGACAAATTATGAATAAACTCATATAAATTAACAGAAAAGGCTGCCTTGTCGAAACACTCTCAGTTGAACTGTTTTCGAGAAATCAGTGCGGAAAATTTCAAACAGAAAGTGACTAGCCAGACAGGTACGGAACACAAAATCACGACGTTTGAACGGCGCGCGACTAACAAAAGAATAGCGCTAACTATACATAAAATGTAGAAAGAGTCGTGCGTTTTGTGTGAGTCCGGGTGAGTTGCAGTAACCAATGATGATGGCACGATGATTTATTGTTCGCCATCAGGATTGGGAAAGTGGTGGGACGTACTAGCAAATATTTGTAAGTGATGTGAATAAAAGCGGGAGAAAATAGGTGTGTTGGTAAAGCATGGTAAGAAACAGTTCTTATGCAAAATATTATTATACTGAGTNGTCATTAATTTCAATAAGTAAACTTTTTTGACGTTTATTTTGTGTAACCAGACGCTAGTTAACAGGATTGCATGGACGAGTGAGTGCTGTTATTTTACGACGAACTGTTAGGCATAGAAAAGGAAAATGAGAAGGGCGTTCCTCTAAACATAACACAAAAAATTTCTGTCAACACGTGAACCACGTTGTGGGTGAAATTGCAACTATCGCTGATTTTTCCTTCTCGTCGACAAGCCACACAAACCCCAGGAATAAAAAAATGAGATGATATNGGTGATATGAGTAAATAATCAAAATATGAATTGTTTCGGGAAATTCGAAGAAGGCAAGCGCAGAGAATCTTACTAGCATACAAAACTAGTTTTTTTTTTCTGATAGAATTTCACGTATATTTAAGTTTTATAGGGCCAAGTGATACATGGAACTGCTTACTCTCCGAAATTACTTAACGTTATTTAAATCATAACATTAACATAATCAAATTATTTATTTACGAAGTTGACTTACATTCTATTGGGTGTATGCGAACAACGCCAACAAACACGGGTAGAATGTACCTTACGAAAATATAAGACGAAAAATGTACCACCTTCCTTTCTCTTGAGTGATTAATATTAAGGAAGGTATGCGTCCCCACAAGTTGAGTTTCGAAATGCTTTCAGTTACAAAATTTAGAAAAGAGTTGAAATTAAGTAACAAGTCGGTTAATAGTGATTTGTATAACGGAGAACTTACACCACTGAAAACGAGGTTGTTAACGTCATCCGTCTTAATTAATTAAATGAGGTGTCCCCCACCCCGAACTTTTTTGCACGAGACTTTGTAACAATAAGCTATAAACGATTTGTTAAGACAAATTATGAATAAACTCATATAAATTAACAGAAAAGGCTGCCTTGTCGAAACACTCTCAGTTGAACTGTTTTCGAGAAATCAGTGCGGAAAATTTCAAACAGAAAGTGACTAGCCAGACAGGTACGGAACACAAAATCACGACGTTTGAACGGCGCGCGACTAACAAAAGAATAGCGCTAACTATACATAAAATGTAGAAAGAGTCGTGCGTTTTGTGTGAGTCCGGGTGAGTTGCAGTAACCAATGATGATGGCACGATGATTTATTGTTCGCCATCAGGATTGGGAAAGTGGTGGGACGTACTAGCAAATATTTGTAAGTGATGTGAATAAAAGCGGGAGAAAATAGGTGTGTTGGTAAAGCATGGTAAGAAACAGTTCTTATGCAAAATATTATTATACTGAGTGCGCACGAATGCGGTGCGTTGTCCCTTTGGTGTAATTTTAAACTTTACCAACACGAGGCGGGGTGAAGTAATAAATAACCTGAGTAGAACTTTATCAGGGCTTGAGAAAAATTGGAAGTAACCGTGCATGTAACTTAACGATAAGACTATTATAGTCTGTTCACGTATTTATTTAATACTTGTGAAATCAACACTCGAAAAATGTCACTTACCCTACCTGCACGTATTTAAACAGGCGCACTGACTGTCAAGCGCCCAGTAAAGATGGTAACGACGGACGGTAAGTAGTTCCATATCTTAAACGTAGAATTAAAAGTTTTAGGTAAACGTTAATTAATACTGAAATAATTTCTTTTGCTTTGTTTTTTTTAATGCATATAAATTTAAGAATCGGTAAATTTGTGAAATGTTTTCTTTTCAAATAATTTCACAATTTCAGATGACCAACGCAGGAATAACGTGATCAAGCCCACGAAAATGTCAATTTTACTTATGGCGGAAGAATACATAACGTGCATACAAGTAGATCTTAAGTAGGGCTTTCTGTACTGCTCAGTTTAGAGTGAACGGCCTAATAGCCGGTAGAGTGAATATGGGGCAGAGCGATCTCGCCGGTTGCGCAGAACCAGCCTCCGTGTCTCAACAGTGAACTGTTTTTCTGCCAACACGATTTTCATGAACAACGTGTATAGGATTTGAGGTTAGAACACTGTTTGGTTACGAAATGCTTCGAGATGTTTGTGTAACTACTCTAACCAATTTGGAATGCAGTTGAGATTGAATTAAAATTGGCGAAAGTATTTTATTCGTGTTAAAAGAGCTTCTCTTTTGAAAATTAAGATATAAACAAATACGTTCATCAGTGGTGACCACGTGACCTTGACAACCGTGTTCCTTTGGGGTTGGTGAACGTCGGGTACACGCGCAGAAGACGAATAAGCAGTCTGCCTCATCTTCGGTCTATGGTAGCCAACCGGTTGACGCGGGTTCTCGACTGTTACGAAGGTGGTAACCCGGGTGTGTGTTGACTGCAAAAACAAATTTCTGGTAAACTTCCTAAACTCTAATGGAAATTTTAACCTATGCATTTTATGGAAATAATACCACATGTCAGACTGGATATATAAGGGGTATCGTTACTATACAAGGTTGGGGACTTGCCTACGCATCTGACTGTTTCGTGAGCGAATGTAGGAACGCTAACACGTATTTATGGGGGAAAAGTTCACCATTCGCTTTTCCTCGCTATTCGTGTAGATTGGTGAGGTAGTTTTAGGAATGATTTGACGGAGTGTCGTGTTGCAGGGCCTGGCTGAGGGATCGCGCGTGGTTCGAGCGATGCCCAGCACCCCGGCGCAAGTGCGGAGCGGCGCAGCTGTGTTCGTCTGCGGGGACTGCACCACCGAGGAGGACGCCAGGATAGTCGACACCCTGCTGCGCTCCGTCGGCACCTGCGACCGTGTCCCGGAGAACCTCGTCGACGCCGTCACCGCGCTCAGCTCCTGCGGACCCGCCTACGTCAGTACCACGCTCAGGCAGGACTCGCAGTGGCCCGTAGGGGCCGCGGTGGTCTAGTGGTTAGACTACTCGCTATCCCACCGAGGCGAACCGGGTTCGATTTCCGGCGGGGTCACCCCCCCAGGTCTTCGAATGTGGGAATCGTGCCAGACGATGCCGCTGGTCGGCGGGGTTTTTCTCGGGGTCCTCCCGTTTACCCCCGCCTGCGCATTCCGGCGCTGCACCATACTCCCCTCGATTTCACCCTCATCGGCCCTCAAAATCTAGCAGTTATACCTTGAAGACCCAATCTGTACGAATAACTCAAAATAATATACTCTCATCTACACTAACTACTTTACGACACCACATGTCATCTTCCGTGTCGACGTAATAATTTACGCTTAGAATATTACGATGCACTTTCCGTGGATAATAATACCTTTTGTGGCATGTTAGACGTTGCCCTGACAGTGTTCACATATGATCGTGATGTTAACTTTCGACAGATGGACGGACGAGCCAACCCATCTGAATACATACCTTTGACGTGTATACGCACTTTGAAATAAAATGCAAATCAGCGGATCTGTGTTTATTAAATTTTAGTGGGAAATTTAGAAATTTAAAATGTAAAAATATATATATATTATAAATTATTTTTACGTAAAAGAAGTTATTTCCCAAAATGTTTCTTTTTGCGAAATGCTTTTCTAACCAAAATGTATCTCCAACTAAAGAAAGATCGCGATTTTAAGTTGCCACACTGAAATTTTTCCGTACAGAAGGATTGGCAGAGGACGGATTGTTGTGAATCGCTTTCAAAAGACGGACGTAAACAACAGACGAATGACTGCCGGTGGACGACTGACGAATGCGATGGACTATTGTGAGTTCAGCTTTAAGCTTATAATTTCCGCATTAATGATTTCTGTTGTTTCAAATAACATATTTTGTGATGCGTTCTGTTCTTAAGCTAATAACTAATATGTTGCCTTAGCACAGTCACTTGTCTGTAGGCTTTGTATTCGGTGAACAGTGATATGAACCAACCATAACGTAGAGTAGTAGCACGGTTTACGAATCCAGTTTCCTTCAAGGAAGAGCATAGGGCACGCTGGTCTCGGGAATCTCCCGTTTCTCCCGCCATTACATTCCGGCGCCGCTCCATACTCACCTCGCTTCACCCTCCATCGGCTATTAGTCTACTTTGCATGGCTGGCAATGAGATGCAACCCACTCGAAACAGTCGACTTAGCTCAGCTAAGGTTTATTCCACCCAGGTTGGGAAGTTCAACGCGCTTGTTTNCAACCCACTCGAAACAGTCGACTTAGCTCAGCTAAGGTTTATTCCACCCAGGTTGGGAAGTTCAACGCGCTTGTTTGGCAATTAAAATTTTCGCAGCCAGGGTGCACTGGTATCTTATGCACTGGATTACCCCTCCCCCCGTTTCGTATGTANAGCAATTAAAATTTTCGCAGCCAGGGTGCACTGGTATCTTATGCACTGGATTACCCCTCCCCCCGTTTCGTATGTAAAGAAATCGGATAGTTCCAATATTGATAAGATAAATATAATCGTGTAAAATCTTCATGTTGACATTTTGTTAGAACCTGATTAAAGAACAAACTTTGCACTTTGCACTAGAGTGAAAATATATCGAAATATGTTCACGTCTTGTTTAATATTTTGTCGCAATACTGGATTTAGCAAAACGTTGAGTTGAACAGTCACTTTATTTACATATAAAACCGGATTAAAATACNTTGTCGCAATACTGGATTTAGCAAAACGTTGAGTTGAACAGTCACTTTATTTACATATAAAACCGGATTAAAATACCGAAAACGGTTAAATATGATTATTTTTTTGGGATTTCCTGCGCAGTTTTCCAAAAGGAAAGGAGAAAAGTAGAAAATTACTTTTAATGACAGCTATATTTATTTCGTACCTGAATTCGTAACGTTTTTTACGTTGGAATTAGCTTGGTTATGAACACTCAGTGCCATACACAGTTGCATTCCTACTGTTTCTCTTACATATATACGCTATTGGAGTGCGTGAATAACAGTTACGAAATATAGTTAATAATAAACCACACACGAACTGTCGAGCTCAAATAAATATAATTTCTCAATTTACCGCCAGCTTAAGAATGAAACCTTGGGAAAATAGACTAAAGATGAGGTAGACTTCTTATTCGTCTTCTGCACATGTACCCGACATTGACTTACGCCAAAGCAATGCAACTGCCAAAGTCACATGGTCAACAGTGATGAAAGTGTTTGTTTATATCTTAATTTTCAAACGACAAGCACTATTATATGAATAAAATACTTTTATTACCAATTGGAATTTAATCAAACTGCATTACAAATTGGTTACAGGTTGTTCACGTACATCTCAAAGCATTTGTTTACAAATTAGTATTCCAACCTAAAATCCAAACCACGCCGTTTTCGCTAGACGTATTGGCAGAAAAGCAGTTCAATGTTGGGACACGGAGACTGGTTGTGCGCAGCCAGCGAGGTCGGTCTACGTCATCTCTAGTCTATGCTTGGGAACACCAGTGCACCTTGCGACGGAAGTTTTCCCTATGCTGGACTCTGCCATAAGGAATCTCGTATTGTTCCCAACCTGAGTGGAATAAACTCTAGCTCGGCGCAGTTCGAAACATGAGCGGGAAGGCTGGAATGCTTCCCGTACAAATAAATCCGTTCGCTTCGAACGACCAGTATGTCGGTGACCAAGTGGATGCGGAGGTGTGTAATGAATACTTGTGTGTGTGTGTGTGTGTGTGTGTGTGTGTGTGTGTGGGTGCCAAAATGAGCTCAGACCAACTTCACATATTTGACAACAGGAGCAGGCCAATAAGTACGTAAAATTATTTTGAAACATGCGAAAATTAAAAATTTTCATGTCAAATTTTTAAGATATCTTAGAATACGTGGTGGAATTCTCCACATACTTTCCCCTTTCCAAATATTTCGTGAACCAAAAATTTGCGTCTATGACACTACTTTTTTTTTTCTCCTATACACGTTCCTCTTCCTCTGCAGAAACTGCAGCAATTAACAAACACTCATATTGTGATAAACTTACCGTTGTAACTGGTTCTCGCATCATCGGTCGTTACCCTGCAGGCTGTTAGAAATGGGTTAAACGCAGGCCGAGCCGTGCCGAACTGAGCCGGGCCGTGCCGTGCTGTTCGATCATAATAGATGCATTATAGATGCAGGACACGGAAAAATTCATTGTTTGTATATTTGTAGGAAATGCTTTTGAACTTGTATACATTTCTTGCGAGTACTATGTCGTGGAGTATAAAAATTTATACTGCATTTATTTTATACACTGGTCTGTAAAATTGCAATTCTTGTGTTTTTAAACGTACAAATATAAAGAAATAACTCACCAAAATGTGATAATTCACGCCGAGATAAATTACCACAAGTTAATTAAAAAACTTTAAAACCACGCTACGGTGTTTTCAAAGACTTTGATAATTGCTCAAAATAAGCAAATTTTTGCATATTTTTTATTTTTAGCAATCGATGATTTTTTTTTGTAAAATAAGTTTTGCTAGGAATAATTTAAAACGAATTAAGGCATGACCTTTCAATCGCTCTTGTTAAATTTTCTGTATATGATTTCGATTATTTTATTTGTACGACCAGAAAACATCAAAATTGTGATTTTAACAAGCCATCATGCAAAAACTATGAGATCTAAAAACATTTTATGCGTGGAAAGACTACTCGTACGTAAAATCTACAAGTTGAACGTAGTTTCGTACAAGTATAAGAAAATATTTTTTTAATAACCAGCACCCTCAAGGGTGCTTGGTTCATTCACAGTTACTTCCAACTTTACTGAAATCCTGCTTAAGTTCTACTCCCAGGATATTTCTCATGCAAACAAAGCTTGACCGAGCCTAGAAAATTACACAAAAGGGAAAGCGCACGCATCCGTGTGCACTCGGTGTAAAAATAATTTGCATTGAACTATTTCGTTCTATTTATATTCATCATAAACTAAGTATTATAATTTAGAAATAAAATATAAGTAGAAATTCAATTTAATAAATAAGAAGAGGTATTTTTATGTTAACATAAGTATAAAATACTTCCGATACGCGACCTGTAAAATATGTTAGGAAATTAAACGCCCAAACTGCGGGAGGAAAAATAAAGACGAAAAATAAAATGAAATNTTGTCGCAATACTGGATTTAGCAAAACGTTGAGTTGAACAGTCACTTTATTTACATATAAAACCGGATTAAAATACTGAAAACGGTTAAATATGATTATTTTTTTGGGATTTCCTGCGCAGTTTTCCAAAGGGAAAGGAGAAAAGTAGAAAATTACTTTTAATGACAGCTATATTTATTTCGTACCTGAATTCGTAACGTGTTTACGTTGGAATTAGCTTGGTTATGAACACTCAGTGCCATACACAGTTGCATTCCTACTGTTTCTCTTACATATATACGCTATTGGAGTGCGTGAATAACAGTTACGAAATATAGTTAATAATAAACCATACACGAACTTTCGAGCTCAAATAAATATAATTTCTCAATTTACCGCCAGCTTAAAAATGACATCTTGGGAAAATAGACTAAAGATGAGGTAGACTTCTTATTCGTCTTCTGCACATGTACCCGACATTGACTTACGCCAAAGCAACGCGACTGCCAAAGTCACATGGTCAACAGTGATGGAAGTGTTTGTTTATATCTTAAGTTTCAAATGACAAGCACTATTACATGAATAAAATACTTTTATTACCAATTGGAATTTAATCAAACTGCATTACAAATTCGTTAGAGGAAGTACGCGTACATCTCAAAGTATTTGCTTACAAATCAGTATTCCAACCTAAAATCCAAACCATGCCGTTTTCGCTAGACGTGTTGGCAGGTAAGCAGTTCAATGTTGGGACACGGAGACTGGTTGTGCGCAGCCAGCGAGGTCGGTCTACGTCATCTCTAGTCTGTGCACCTTGGGACGGAAATTTCCCCTATGCTGGACTCTGCCGTAAGGAATCTCGTTTTGTTCCCAACCTGAGTGGAATAAACCTTAGCTCGGCGCGGTTCGAAACATGAGCGGGAAGGCTGGAATGCTTCCGGTACAAATAAATCCGTTCGCCTCGAACGACCAGTATGTCGGTGACCAAGTGGATGTGGAGGTGTGTAATTAATACTTGTGTGTGTGTGTGTGTGTGTGTGGGTGCCAAAATGAGCTCAGATAAACTTCACATATTTCACAAAAGGAGCAGGTCAATAAGTACGTAAAATTATTTTGAAACACGCGGAAATAAAAGAATTTCGCGTCAAATTTTTAAGATATCTGAGAAAACAAGGTGGAATTCTTCACATAATTTCCCCTTCCCAAATATTTCGTGCACCTGAAATTTGTGTTTATAACACTTTTTTTTCTCTTCTACACGTTAATCTTCCTCTGCAGAAACTGCAGCAATTAACAAACACTCTTATTGTGATAAACTTACCATTGTAACTGGTTCTCGCATCATCGGTCGATACCCTGCAGGCTGTTACAAATGGGTTAAACGCAGGCCGAGCCATGCAGAACTGAGCCGGGCCGTGCAGTGATGTTCGTTCATAATGGGGTTTCCCCCTTATAGATGCAGGTCCCGGGAAAATTCATTATTTTTATATTTGTAGGAAATGCTTTTTAACTTGTAGACATTACTTACAAGTACTATGTCGTGGAATATAAAAATGTATACTGCATTTATTTTATACACTGGGCTGTAAAATTGCAATTTTAGTGTTTTTTAAAAGTACAAATATAACCAAATAACTCACCGAAATGTGATAATTCACGCCGAGATAAAGTACCACAAGTTAATTTAAAAATCTTTAAAACCATGCTACGGTGTTTTCAAAGACTTTGATAATTGCTCAAAATTAGGAAATTTTTGCATTTTTTGTTTTTTATCAATCTAGGATTTTTTTTTTGTAAAATAAGTTTTGCTAGGAATAATTTAAAATGAATTAAAGCATGACCTTTCAATCGCTCTTGTTAAATTTTCTGTAAATGATTTCGATTATTTTATTTGTACGACCAGAAAACATCAAAATTGTGATTTTAACAAGCCATCATGCAAAAACTATGAGATCTAAAAACATTTTATGCGTGGAAAGACTACTCGTACGTAAAATCTACAAGTTGAACGTAGTTTCGTACAAGTATAAGAAAATATTTTTTTAATAACCAGCACCCTCAAGGGTGCTTGGTTCATTCACAGTTACTTCCAACTTTACTGAAATCCTGCTTAAGTTCTACTCCCAGGATATTTCTCATGCAAACAAAGCTTGACCGAGCCTAGAAAATTACACAAAAGGGAAAGCGCACGCATCCGTGTGCACTCGGTGTAAAAATAATTTGCATTGAACTATTTCGTACTAGTCATTCGCAACACAACTATTTTATGCTCTTATTATTTATATTCATCATAAACTAAGTATTATAATTTAGAAATAAAATATAAGTAGAAATTCAATTTAACAAATAAGAAGAGGTATTTTTATGTTAACATAAGTATAAAATACTTCCGATACGTGACCTGTAAAATATGTTAGGAAATTAAACGCCCAAACTGCGGGAGGAAAAATAAAGACGAAAAATAAAATGAAATNTGACCTGTAAAATATGTTAGGAAATTAAACGCCCAAACTGCGGGAGGAAAAATAAAGACGAAAAATAAAATGAAATCACTATATAACTAAACTCAATATTAAAGGAAATATGAGCCTGTAAAAATTGTATTATGAAAACGTATTTTCGCTGAGTGCCTTGTACTTTCTGCCAGCGGTAGGGATGGCGGCGATTTACCCACAGTACGTCCCACACGGTTGAATGGGACACGCCCATTTGGCGCGCTACGGAGCGTGTACTAGTGGAGGGGCATGTTGCTGATGTGCTGACGTATCACTTAAAGCTGAACAGTGCGCACAGACCGAGGACGGCCAGCATTATCCATGTGTATCTGCAACATGGGAAGCATAAGTCACCTTTTTTTGCTGCGGACTTTGTAGACGTTGTACAAGGCATTCCGGCAAAAATACTTTTTCGAAACCCAATTTCCATAGGCTAGTTATGTCCTTTAATATTCTGTTTAGGTGTATGGTGTCATATACATTTTCGACTTTATTTTTTACTAAGGAATCACCTCCCGTAGTTTGGGCGTTTAATTTGCGAACATTCTGTTTAGAGAATAACTAAGCACGTAATACACGGGGTGAGATTTCAAAGGTTTGGTTGAAAATAAAAAAGTGAAGATATCGCGTATAGGCTCTAGCCGAATTTCTCACAAATTAGATCTGTAACTGCAACATACTCTTGCACGCGACTAAAAACGGATGGATTAAAGTGGAAGTACCCTTGCCATCTTGGATTTATGTATTTTCCTCAATAACTTAATTTTCGGAGTCAATATTAAAAAACAAGCTAGTCAAGGCATGGGGAACATTTTAACAGTTATTTCAAAATCCCACTTATTTTCCTTACATGATTAGTATCACATCTGTAATCGTAATCAAACATTACCTAATTATTCAATCATTTCAATCCCACATGGGAAAATACAGGTAAAATTGAAACCCTACGAATTTCCAAAAAATCGTTAAGTAGTCCTCTATGTCATGTCTGGCTTTGAATTTTTTATTTCTGGTCATACATTTTCATTACGAAGATTTGTAAGAAAATTCGAAGATGGAGTGGATACTACCCCCTTAGACTACAGGCGCCACTTTGTACTTTTTCCCTTTCCCTTGAGGAAACTGCTCAGGCAAGCCATTTTCACTAAGTTTTCTCTTTCATTATAGATAACAGGATAAGAGTGAAGCGCGGTGGATGTAGACGGTAACGTTTTTATCTTTCCCGTGGAAAACAANACGAAGATTTGTAAGAAAATTCGAAGATGGAGTGGATACTACCCCCTTAGACTACAGGCGCCACTTTGTACTTTTTTCCTTGCCCTTACGGAAACTGCTCAGGCAAGCCATTTTCACTAAGTTTTCTCTTTGATTATAGATAACAGGATAAGAGTGAAGCGCGGTGGATGTAGACGGTAACGTTTTTATCTTTCCCGTGGAAAACAATCTAATTCTCAGATAATGTGTTTACTGAGATACGCGTTTACGGGGCAATATTTTCCTAGGGATTTCCCTGCAGAAGACAGAGGCGAAGCATCCGCTTATTCCACGGACTGCAGTCGCTCGCGCCAGCAGAACGCCGGAACGCCCGTTCGCCAGTCAGCGCTTGGTGAAACTAACTCGCCAGCCGTCAGCCAATAGCGGACCTCGCGCGACACGCAGTAGCCAGTCGGACGCAAGGCCCGTTCCCAGAGCCTCGCGCTGCCAATCAGAGAACGTAGCCTACGACTATTCCTCGTCGGGTCGACGCCTGCTGGTGCTGCGACAAGATTAGCAATATACGTCATAAATTGTCAATTTACCCGTTCTTGGATGTATATGAAGCACTTATAACTTATTTTGTTGCGTGTGCGGCCGTAATGCGAAGGCACATGAAACTGTGAGTTGTGGACGGAGCTTTGTCTTTTTGGTCTGTTTGAGTGTTTTTAATAATTGTGTGACGTAACTTTGTGTAGTGTTGGGTATACAGTGAGTTACTCTTTTTTCTAAATTGTGGGTTTGGTTGCCTGCCTAAATTTGGTTTCGGTTCAACTAAATTCTATCTTTGCTGCGGGCTTCAGTTTGTTTTAACGTGTAGTGTTTAGTGTAGTCTGCTGCCCAAAGTTTACCTCAAAGTTAAATTGATTTTGCTGCGTGTCCACGACTCATGCGTTGGGCATAAAGAAGTTACATTTTAAACGTGGTGATCTTTTTTCTTTTAATCGATTGGAGCTTTATTGGGTCTTTGGACTGCCTCCATCAATGTTCTATTTTAATATGAATATTTATTAACGTTTTTTAAGTATGTATTTTTAATAAAGGAGGCTTTACTGGGCTTCTTAGGCTGCCCTCCTTCGGTTAAATGCTCCATTAATAATCTCTCGTCATCTTTATTGGTATTTGAACTATTAAAAATATTATCTATAATTATAATAAACGTTTTAATGTACGTTCGATAACGTCAATTTTGAGTGAGGAGCTTATGTAATATTTTGACGTTTGTAATTTATTGTGTTACTAATTTTAAATTGCTGTATGGTTTTTTTTTTTTTTTTTTTTTTTTTGGATCTTTAAAGTTTTGGTGATGAACGATTTTATATTAACAAATTGGTGCTGCTAATTTATGTAAATTTTGGATAAAAATATACAGCATAACTTTGTTTCGTCTAAAATTATTTGTGCTTCGGCATAAAATTTTGGAAAATTAACTGAAAATTGTGTACTGAAAGTTGAGATAAACCATTTCCCTTGGAGTAAGCAATTGAAATTAAAACATTTTTTATGTTCGGAAAAAGGCGTTTTTCTTTTTGTGCAGAGTGCTCGCTTCGTAAATCGTAGTTCAGCCCATCCCTCATCGTCATTGAAATCAAGTGCACTGCTCACTTTTGGACGTAGCCTTTCTCTGTTCGGCTACGCAACGTTCCGGTAGCTGACCTTGTTTCTCATTTACCACCGCATGTTTCGCGAAACTTTCCCGATTGGCTGCGTTGCCGGTTGGCGAATAGTTTAACAGGAGCTTATTGGCGAATGAACGTGGTTTGGAGCTCGCGATATAAGAGTCTGTTTCACCTCTGTACTCTCTAAGTATTCTGCGGTCTCGTGGTGTCTGGCGTAAAAGCATCCCGGGCCCTAAAATAATGCGATTGCAGATCATAAAAACAGCATACGTCAGCATTTTCCATGCGTGATATATCCGTAGGGAAATGCGTGTGTTTGCAAGGTCAGTCGCACTACCCATATGCGCACACACGTTTATTTACATTCATGCTCAGTGGCGAGTAAAGTAATTTGGTCGGCTCTTAACATCGAGGTATTGAGAGCCGATGAGGGTGAAGCGAGATGAGTATGGACCAGTGCCGAAATGCAAGGGTGGGAGAAATTGGAGAGCCCAGAGAAAACTCGCTGACCAGTTGCATCCCACTTGCGAAAACCCGGAAGTGACCCCCGCAGGGAATCGAACCCGGTTCACCTAGGGGGGAGGCGAGTAGTCTGACCACTACACCACCACGGCCCCTTCTGCTCAGGCATATCCCAATCGAGCGGAGGCGGCTGAGGTGTAAGGACGATATATTCTAGAGAAAATATCACTACAACTGTAGAGGCATAAACGCATATTGGCCCAATAGTAATCACATCGACAACCAGCACGGTATGGAAAACTTGCACGTGCTATTAATCGCTCTAGTGTGTCTGGATTAAAACACATATACTTGATTATGTTGATTCATGTACAGATGCGTCAAGGTTATCAATTTCAACATGGCAATAATCCAATAATCAGGTTTTCTCAGGCTCCTTTTACCATTTCTAGCGTATTGATGTGGCTGCTTGTACGTGGGATAATCGTTTGATAAAAGCGTTCACGGCAGTCTTGTTAAATTCCATTTACGGTTATTTCCAACTTTCCTGAAGCCCTACTATAGGTCTATTTCCAGGATATTCCTCCGCTGCATGCAACCAAAGCTTAACCGAGTATAGAAAATTGCACCAAAGAAGCAACGCACCACATTCATGCGCACTAAGTGTAATCTTACCAGGAATTGCCAACGCACCTATTTTATCCCTATTTAAATGCATATTTATTATAAATAAAACGTTATAATTTATAAACAAAACGAAAGTAAAATTAAAATTTAAGTAACTATAAGTTATTTTTATGTCAGCACAAGTATAAAACGCTTGTGATACATAAAATATTTAGGAAACAAACAAGCACGTCTTATATAGGGTGATTTTTCAAATGTTTGATTCAAAAAGTGTGAAGAAACCGTGAAGACTGCATACAACCAGTGTATATGGGATTGTATTGCGTGGTACGCCTAGTGCATATACAACACGCCGGACTCATACGCATTGCAAACTGCGGAACTCAAGGCGTTTGGCTGCTAATACCAAACAATACCTTTACTGTACGTAGTTTGAGCTAGCTGTCGGAACCATGTTAATGGTTTTATTTTTACATTTCCCACGCCAGGAACTAAACATGAATTTGGCCCTATTAATTAAAATATATTGAGTATGTCGATTTATATATTTTAGTAGATTTTCAAGTCGTCTACGTCTTACATCCAATACAGTCTTGCCATATTCTTCTACGCCGGCTTTCGGTAACTAGGTTAGAAATGGAAGTACTGACTTAACCAGTACGGTACGGTTCTCGTATTTTTTTACATACCTCATAGAGTTGTGCTTCAGGATGTTGAACGTGTCAATCGGTTGTGCTTGTACGTCCACTTTTTGGATCGAAGCTATCCTTGCCCCGACCGGCCAGGTCATAACAATGCTCGTTTGACTACATCACTTGAACACATTCGAGTATATGTACGTCATAACTCGAAGAAACATACAAAACGTTTTAGCTTATAACAAAGCTACAACAATTTTTGCATTATAGTAGGACCGTATTCAAAATCGGAGGACCGGAAGTAAACCACAATCTACAGTCTTTTGACCTTCGATCCAGGAGTTTGTGGTCGAGGTGGCTCCACAGTCGTCCCCGAGAGTATATATATATACATATGTTTGTTAACTGGAGGCATTTTGAGTTATTACACGCGTTTTATCTTGACTCAAGAAAATAAATTACATTTCACTTTTTTCATCGAACTTTTGAAAAATCACCCTATATATCACGCGTTTTGTTATTTCGTAAAAAATGTGATGTATACTCGCGATAATTTAGAAGTATTATATTTTTGGTTAATTTGAACTTTTGCTTGTATGTTACCTGAAAATTATAATATTTCATTTAGTGTGAATACAAACAAAGAGAAAATAGGTATGTTGTTAATGCCTAGTACGAAATAGTTCTCATGCAAAATTTTTTTAAACCAAGTGCTCACAAAAGTGGCATGTTGTCACTTTGGTGTAATTACGTACGGGGTAAGTACTTTGCCGCAAAGTGACTATTCGTAACACGTGTATGGACAGAAATAATTAAACCACATATTTTTTCCCCTGTAAACATACATTTTTTTTTAACTGCATCTGAAAGTACGTGTAAAGAGGAATTCAGAGATATAGCATATGCAATGGAATGTAAGACAGAAACGCCAAGAATTAATGTGCAAATATGATTAATTAAGTGGGCCGTTAGCATGTGGCAGTGGACCTGTATTCACAGCTGTAAGCAAGCAACACGCGCTGTGACTTATCCTGGCGGGACCGCTTCCTTATAGCAGCGTAGCGCTTACCTTAATGGGGTAAGAGGCACGGAGTGTGATATTAGACAAAGAAGAGCACCGTAGAGGAGGGAAGACGGGCAATGTGAGTGCAAGTCTGATATCAATACATTACTTTTTATTCAGATAACAACGTAATTCAGGAAATTTGTTTCCTAGTCATTAACTGTCTGAGTAACGAGTACGTACAGATGCTCAACAAATAAAAACAAATCAAAATAAGGAGAAATGCAATCGCATCCGCATGCATATTACAAAAGAGCACAGGTATGGTTGAAACGCTTCACATTAGGTCTTTTCACAACATGTGCTCGATGTGTTTACCATCGACAGCAATACACATCTACACTGAAGAGCCAAAAAAACTGGTACACCTGCTTAATATCGTGTAGCCCCCCCCCCCCTCCGAGTATGCAGAAGTGCCGCAAGACGACGTGGCATGGACTCGACTAATGTCTGAAGGTATGCAGGAGGCAATTCACACCATAAATCCTGCAGGGCAGTCCACAAATCCAATCTGCGCCAATTTGAGAAAGGGTTGCACGTCTGTCACGTTTAATGATTCTCGTCAGTCGTCGTTTGTCCCGTTCTTTCACGATCTTTTTCCGGCCGCAGCGATGTCGAAGATGTGATGTTTTACCGGATTCCCGATATTCACGGTACACTCGTGAAATGGTCGTACGCGAACATCCAAATGTTATCGCTACCTCGGAGATGCTATGTCCCATCTCTCGTGCGCCGACTATAACACCACGTTCAAACTCACTTAAATCTTGATAACCTACCAATGTAGCAGCAGTAACCGATCTAGCTGCCGACCGCATCGCGATACTCTGATTGGTTCCATACCTCTGTTATTTGCATAC